>CATIWM010207501.1:0-13335 GCA_949671775.1 Mallotus repandus | reverse complement strand
TTTAAAATAAATATAAATATTTTTATCTAAACTTGTACAATAAGTATATTTATTGAAAATTACTTCATATATAGTATAAATTTATATATAATATAGGTACAAAAATATATTTTTTGTCCAAAAAATTTATCTCTCTTATAAGCTTCACTAATTGATAATTTATGTAATTATTTAATTATAAAAAATTATAATTATTAGTTATAATCCATACATAAGATATATATAGTACATAATTGTTTTTATAAAATATTATATATGGATCTTATATTTATTTAATAATTGACTATTTTATTTAAATTTAATGATAAATATAGTAAGTAGTATTTTACTTTTTTTGAATCTATCTAAAGTTTAAAATATAAACTAAAATTATATTTCTCAATTTCTAATTTAAAAATAAATTAAGATTATTTTATCAATATACGAAACTACATAAATTTTTTTCAACAACAATTTACTGCTATTTATATTTGTGTAGATAGTATAAATATATATATTTTTTAAAACTTTAATATCCTTAAACTAGTTTCATATGTGTCATAGATAGTGTATATCTATTAATAATAAAAAATATAAATTATTTATATATAACATGTAGTATATTATAAATAAAAATTTTGTAAAATGTTCATATATTGATCTTATAATTATTTAATTATTCAAGTATTTTAATTAACTTTGATGATAGAAATAGTTAAAAACTATTTTATTTTTTGTTCAAATCTATACATCTAACTCTTAAATATACAAGTTAAAAGTTGAAATTTTAAAACACAAACCAAATTCAAGTTTAGCAATTTAAATTAAGGTTATAAAAGATAAATGTTCTTTTACATGTAAAAATATATTTTCTCTATTCTTACTTTTATATATAGTATAAATTAACTATATATATATATATATTATAATTTTATATAATATATAAAAATATGAATAAATTCTTTGTTCAAAACAATTAGCTCTCTTTTAAGCTTCAGTAGTTGATAATCCAAATAATACTTAATTATAATAAATTATAATTATTAATTATAATCCTTACATAAGATATATATTACATTATAAGTAAAATTTTCATAAAAAAGTTTACATATACGGACTTTATATTTATTTAATTATTTATGTATTTTATTTAAATTTGATGATAAATGCAGTAAAAATTATTTTACTTTTAAAAATATATTTATAGTTTAAAATAAAAACTAAAATCATATTGGTTAATTTCAAAACTAAAAAAAAAGAAATTGAGATTATTTTTGTCAATATATAAAAATACATATTTTTTTTCAAAAAAAATTACCTCCTATTTGTATTTGTATAAATAGTATAAATATATTCACAAAAAATAGATGGTATATATATATATATATTTTTTTTTACAATATATGCTTAAACTATTTCCATATGTGTTATAAATAGTGTATATCTATTGATAATAAAATATAAATCAATTATATATAATATGTAGTACATTATAAATAAAAACTTTTGTAAACTATTTATATGTTAACTTTATAATTATTTAACTATTTATGTATTTTAATTAAATTTGATGATAATATAGTAAAAAATTATTTTATTTTATTGTTGAAATCTATATATTTTCTCTAAATATAGAAGTTAAAAGTTTAAATTTTTAAAAAATAAACCAAAATTATCTTTACCAATTAAAATTGAAATTATTTTGTTAATATATAAAAGAAACATGTTTTCCCCTCCATTCATACTTTTAGATATATTAAAGAATAAAAAAAAGTATGGATGTGCATACTTGCTTTTCAAAATAGTAGAAACTATACAAATTATGGAAAAATCATTAAATAAAATTACAACTATATCTGCTCTATGATGGTCAAATTAAAATAAAAAATAAAGAAATTATATGAGTAATTTTGTTTTATTAATGATCAAATTAAATTTTTTTCTTGAATGTATGGTAACAAAAAAAAAATTATTGGATTGAAATCCTAATAAAATAAATAAATAAAACTCTATAAAAGTCATTGTGATTTGTACTTTAACTCTTGTGCAAAATATAAATTTTTACTTACAAAATAAAATCAGTTAGTTTTTTTAATTTGTAAAAGTACAATTGAAATAAAAACAAATTATGAATTAATTTATAATTGCCTCCATAAAATATATTTTTATCCCAATAATATGAATCTATGATTTATTTTAGTTTTTTTTTTTTTTGAATTTTAGAGTTCTAAAAATTTAAAATTGTTGAGGAACAAATTTAAATAAAAAATTTTAGTTAATATAATCCATTCAAAAAAAGGATTTGATGAAATCTATAGGCTGAAATTAAATCATTTAAATATATTGTAGGGGTATTTTTGTTATTAAGTAAAAGATGCATGTCCTTTTTTGTCCAAAATTTTGTTTCCTCTATTCATACTTTTATATATAATATAGATAGAGTTCTAAAAATTTAAAATTGTTGAGGATCAAGTTTAAATAAAAAAATTTAGTTGATATAATCCATTCAAAAAAAGAATTTGATAAAATCTATAGGCTGAAATTAAATTATTTAAATATATTGTAGAGTTATTTTTGTTATAAAATAAAAGATGCATATCCTTTTTTATCAAAAAATTTTTCCCTCTATTCATACTTTTATATATACTATAAATTTGAAACGTTCTTGGTCCTCTCCAACATATTTTTGATACATTTTAAATGTTGATGGTCCTCCACCTTTAGCTGATCATCTGTAAAGATTTGCTTTAAATTGAGTGAAACATTTCCACTTTAATCTGATTTTCAATGGTCAAAGGGCTGTCAATATTAAAATTCAAGGCAAAGCACCCGGCTAAATGGTTCTTCAGTTTACCATTGTAGGACCATAGGACCATATATATGTACACTAATTTTGCCCACTTCTGCTCCTACTCTGCCCTTATTGCTCTGCATATATGGATGCGGAATGTGTTACAAAGCTATTTCAGATATGAACATCTACTCCACCATTCAAGCTTCTGCATTACACATCGAATTTGTTCAATTAATTTTTTTATTTCCATATTTTTTATAAAAAGCAACACCAAGAAAGAGTTGCAAGTTTTTCACAATCTAAAGTCACCAATTTGATAATTAGTCAGGAATCCGACGCCTATTCAAGGCATCCTCGAATCGAGAGCACGAGTCTATTCTCATCTCTGTGCATGTATCATTCTCAGGTGCAGGGTAGTAATCTTCCCTCAACTGTACATCCCTGAGTGTTGGAATTTTCAACAGAAACATCATGAAATGTTCATTAGCTGTACCATGAATAAACAGCTTCCTTAAACTCCTACATTGAGCCAGCAATCCTGCTGCTGGAAGTGTTAGGCTTCTTTGATTAACGTCAGTGTCCTGTGGAGGCCAATAGTCTAACTCTGTCAAGTTCAAACTACCAATCCCTTTTAGATAAAACCTCTCCCAAGGGCTTAAATCCGCGAGCCCTGAAGGTGCAGTCAAAGCGAATCCTATTGCAGCTCCACAGTCCAGATTCATCTTCGAAAGTCGAGGATAGCACGCAAGAGAGCTTAGCCCAAATGCATCACTTGACGGCCTTGGCTGATGCCTGCAATCGCCTTCCACTTTTATTTTAATTTCCTCCAGCACAGGGCAATGCTCCAATCCTGACAACGTCAGTGGAATTAATAGCTCACCAACAGCGATCCACAGGGAAAGAAACCTTAGCCTCGCCCAGCTCCAAGAAGAGCACCCATTACCATTTCCATTGCTATCTGGTTTCCTGCTTCTCTTCCTCGCGCTTCCTATTTCTTCCCAATTGCCCCCTCTCTTTTCTGATATTGGGAAATGTTTTAGCTCAGCGGATTGACAAGAACTACTAGCCCCACCACCAAACTGTGCAACAATTTCCCACATGCAATCTATGTGCAATCGTTGTATTCGGTCACGGATTGGTTCGAGAGCCCGCAAGGAGCAAGCAGTGTTGAGGTGTTTGCAGCAAGAGATTTTCACATCAACCAATGTTTTTCGAAGTATGGAAGCCAATTTATTTATCCCCATTTCAGTGATCTTCTTGCAACCCTGGACCTCAAATTTGGAAAGTCTTGGGCAGCCAAATGAGATTGCTATGAGACTGGAATCATCCAAGTCAGCTGAGTTCTTGATTGACAAAGATTCCAATCTGCTGCAAAGCGCAATCCCATGAGGCCGAGCATCTATTCCTCTACAGATTCCATGAAACTGTCCCAACTTCAAAGATTTAAGATTTGGGCATCTGGAATTAAGCATTTCCAATGCTGGCCAAGTATCCCTGACATTATGGCAAACATCAAGAACTAATTCTTCAAGCAATGGAAACCCAGCAAACACATCTATAAGCCTAGCATGGCTCATTCTAGCATCCTCAGAAGTGTAACCCTCATCTTCAGGATCGCCCCTAGCATCAGACAAGGAGCTAGTGTCGACAAGGTGAAGAAGAGTAAGGCGAGGACAATTTGAAGCGAGAGAAACCAAAGTTTCATCTCCAACAAAACCAATGAACCTATGATCAAATATACAAATGGCTAGCAGTTTGCGGAGATTTGGGCAAGAAGCAGAAATGGCAAGAAGCTCATGAGATTTAAATCCTTCTGCAGAAGAGTGGGTAAGGATATTAAGATGGGTCAAAGAAGCAGCAATAGAAGGATAAGCTTCAAGTGCTGGCGGCAAATCATCTGTCCAGCAATAGAAATGAGAAAGATCCAGCGAAACAAGTGACTTGCTGTGCTCAAACAAAGCAACAAAATCAGAACCAGGTGGCGTAGGAGATCGCTGATGCCATCGAACGAGCCTAACTTTGCGCAAACCAGGCCATTGAGGAGCAAGAAGCTGAAGAGTTGAAGGACTCCTAACATAAACAGTAAGAGATTCAACAGAGGGAAAAGCCCTATGAATCATTTGAGCCAGAAGAATAGGGTTAGGCGAGGAATCGAAAATCGATTGACCCCAAGGAGAAAGCAAGGAAAGATCAAGATCAGTAACAGCTCTAAAGCAAGTTGGAACAAGAAAAAGATCACGAATGTTGCCCCGCAAAGCAAGAGACCTGCGGGTAGATCGCTCTATCAGATGCCACTTTACACAAACAAGAGACATGGAATTACGGGTACGAGTATCAGTGATCAAAGAAAATATATTAGAAACAATTACATCGGGTATGTCATGAAAATGAACCCTACAGCTACTACTTAGGGTTGTAGTAGCCATATTGTCACCTAGAAGCTTTACCTACAGATGAAAATGAGTGAGATCTTTATATAGAGGAGAAGGAATGGGAGTTGATAATCAGTGCCTGAAAGAAAAGAAAGATATAAAAAAATTCAAGAATGCAAATTTGTGGGAGGAGATTAAAGGGATCTTTTTTTATGTGGTGTGAAAACGAAGGTGAAGATAAAGAAGTGAAACTGAACTCAACCCGGTGACTCTGTGTGATGAAGATAAAAGATTCAAGAATGGAAACAGGTGGACATATGATATGAAAGAAACAGATTAGATGGATAGGTATAGCAAGAATCTTGACAAGGTGTAAAAATGAAGATAAAGATACAGAGAAGAGGTAGTGGGAACTGGTGGCGGACTGAATGTGAAGTGTAATTGTGAGGATGAAGATAAAGATACTTTGAAATGAAACTGGTGGCCTCAAAGAAGATATATCATGAAGAGAGAAGCTGTAGGAATGAAGATAAAGATACGCGCAGCAGGGGAAGAAACTGGTGGCTTTGAGAGGTAGGGTTGAAGAAAGAGATACAGTGAGTGAGTGAGTGAGCCAGCCAGCCAATATTAGTTGATGTTATGGTTATGGTTATGGACATGGTGAAAGGGCACAAGTGGTGGGTGGCTTGCCACTTGTTAGCAACGGTGCTCTAGTTCATCATCATCCACTCCTCTTTTTATTATTCCTTTCGAAAATCTTCTCACCTTTTTCTGATATTTCAAGCTCTTTTTTTGCCTTTTTTTTTTAAATTTGCTACTATTATGCTTATATTTTTTTGAATTGTACACCAGAAAACGACGCATTTCTTTTAAATTAATTTTTAAAGAATTTAAATATTTTATTAATTTTAAAATAATAACGAAGAAAAGTGAATATTATGTTGAACGAAGAAAAGTCTTTCATAGCTGCTAAATTATATGTTTAACTTTACATCACTCTATGTTGAGTTAACGATGATACTGCTAATTAGCCATTGATGCAATTTTCCCTTGGCTTAAAATCATTCCACATGTTAATCATCGAACGTTGCCAATTTTTACAGCAAAAACCAACAATTCCTGGTTTTTCTAAGAAATACGGTAGCTGAGCGGAATACATATAACAACGTTAAAGTGAAGGATTATGCATTGTACCGAAAAAATAATTTGGTTTAATTTTGCAATTTTCAAACTATCTTAGCAACAATAGCCCCCTCATCTAGAATTAATTCTTTCTGCTTTTAAAGCATCAAACCAATATGATTATTTTATAATGTTTTAATTAATTTATATTCTTATGTATTTTTTAGTGTGTTATCTACCATCTGCAGAAACTTTAGGTAAATAAAAAAAATTATAAAAATTTTATTTCATAGTGTTCTCATTTATGATTTTCTTCCTTCAAGATTTTTAAAAATAATGCCTACTGGTGAAATTTTTAATGGTTCTTGATCATATATGATGACTCTATCTATAGATTAGTATCGAGTATATCCTTTAAAAATCAAAGGAATAAAATAGACAAACGCATATATACAAGCTCATAGATTAACAACAATAACATCATGGGAGGATAACATACTAATTATCTAAGTGATAACAAAAAATTGAAAACCCTTACTATTATATGGCCTTATGATGGGATCAAAGATTGAATTTTACATCTCCATCATACACAAGATTTCTAACAAACCCAAAAATGAAAATTTCTAAGAAAATGTAGATATTGATTGATTATTTACACAAGATTAAGTATAGATGTTTTGTGTTTGTGGTCCAATTATCAAGTGATCCTGTTGTCAAGCGTTATCAAATATTATTTATCTATCAGGAGGAACTCTATTTTTTTTTGTTATTGTAATGTGACCAAAAAAATAAAATACAGGTGAAATTATGTCATCAATATCAAGCTTAAAATAATTAATATATATATATATATATATATATATATATATATAAGCAAGAATTCAACATTATAGTAATATATGAAGTGATGGACAATGGAAATTTGTGGCTTGAAATGAACGTCATCGTTCTTGAGACGTTCTTACAGCCATGATAAGAGGTGGGGACTTCTCATTCAAGACCTGGCCTAACTTGTCTTTATTGTGTGGTACAAAAAATTGTCACATTTTATATATATTTTTTATTTAATTCTTTTTTTAAAGTCTAAAAATAAAAAGATATATGCCATAAGATCATGAGCAAGAAAAGAAAAAATAAAAAACAGGGTGGCAAATCTATGTGGTTGAAAATAAAATTAAAAAAAAAAAAGGTTAGATATCCAAAATGGATTAGAAGAAATAATGGATAAATAGTAGGAAATTGATCAACCAGAAATGACAGCAACTGGACCTATCATCCTTTTATCCAATTCCAATCGTGAAACTGCAACCATTGCTATATATTGTGGCACCCGACAAGGTTAACGTGACCCATAAAAATAAAGTACAAATAACAGACGAGGAGAGCGAATATAGTTTAGGTTCTGTGTATGTAATTATGGAACACACTGTATCATGTACTTTCACAGTTCTTTTTTTTTTTTCTTTTCTTTTATTTCAAAAGTGAAGTCTATGAGATACCCACTTTCCATTACATTTGGATTTCAATTTTATCTTCATTTCCCTGCTCAAGCTTCGGTTCTGTTGCCAATGACTCCAAGACCAATTAATTTAGGGTGGGGCATCCATAATTTTAGATCATAAGGTCATCCGTTCAAATTTTAGAGTGCCAAAAATCAAGGCTTTCGATCCTTATGCACCACTAGTTAAAAATATTCAATACTTTACATATCTATACTAATAATAATAATAATATAATAGATAGACGTATATATATATATATATATATAGAGTGATACTCTGTTGTTCAAAAAAAAACTTCGGTCCTGTTAACAAAAATGTTATATATTGACAAAGAAATAATATTTAAATAATTATTTTTCTTCAATAACATTTTAAAATGTAGAGTTTAAATTCTGCTATTAATTTATGAAATTTAAACGACAGCTCCTATTATAAATTTCATGAATAATTATGTCATATAATCTCCTCGTTAATAAAAAAATAAATAAAAGATTATATGTTAAATGTTAATTAAAAATTATTAAAATGGGTTTTAAAATAAATTTCATGTATTTAAGTTCGAGAAATTTTTAAATAACTATATTCAAAATTCCTACCAAAACATCCTAGTTAACACTTTTGATCATCCAGTTCCCAAAAAAAAAAAAACATTACTGATCATGAAAAAGTATAATTGAATGTTTTGTTTTAAAAATTCAGAAAATATAGAGCATAATAAAATTAAATTAACTTAGGACTACTTCAGAAATGTTGGCTTCTTAACAGTAAAAAGAAGCAACACCAAAAGAAAAACCATCATCCTTAGTTGACAAAAGTCTTCAAGGCAAAACCCTTTTTTGAGCTTCGGATTCTGCATAAGATTTTTGCTTAAGATACGCATAATATCTTTTTTAAGTACCATTTATCAAGATCTTTATTTTCTGACAACACAAAAAGAAAAAAAAATATATATATATGTTTAGGTTAGCTTTAGGCAACAGTAGAAAGATACCCTTCAACTATTTTGTCAAGTTGGGGGAGTAAAAGAATCATCTTAAAACAAAGACGATTCCAAAGCAATGAACATCTAAAGTTACAAAACTGTGTGACTCAAGCCCCTTTCACCACTTAATTAGTACAAATTAAATATCACCTGAGAAATTATGATTAAAGAATTAGCAGATGCTTGTACTTTCATTTAGGCCTACAGTTGAAAACGATCCAAGTAATACGCATGGCATTTTCAAGTTATAGAATAATGCCAATATAATTTGGAAAGTGATGCTTAATTGTTATTTTGAATAATGTATGCATGATCAATGTGGATATCTTAATCATATAAATTATCATATTTCATGACACACATATATACATATATAGACACATGCACATTGAACAGCTAGTAGAAATTCATTTACATAAAGAAGTGAGGGTGAGAATAACATAATTGAAACCAAAAACCACTAATTTCGGTTTAAGTATTTTCAAAATTGATTAAAACTGAATTAATCAAATTTTTTTAATTTATATATATAATATTTAAATATCTTTTAAAAAAATACATCTATTTTGGTATATGAGGACCTAAGTTTGACCCCTCAAATTTTTTTTTTTCAATTTTTTAATAATTCAAACCAAAAATCAAAGTAATCCATTAGGTTCAATTTTTGATTCAATTCATGTACTAAAAAATCGGTCAATCGACTGATTGCACACCCTATAAACAAGTACTATAACGTTTTTTCACATTGAAAGTCTACAATTTAAAATTACAAGAAAAAGTCCAATACAAAGAGAAAACTCATTCTGCTTAATCCCCAATTTTAGGGAAGTTGAAGAATACAAAGGCAAAAAAACACAAAAAGTCACTGGCCATGGCAACTGCAAGCTAAAGAAACCCACCTACCCAAGCTTGTGTCTGCTCCTATTTCCATAGACTAATCATAACTATCGAGTCCAAATAAAGAGAGAACAAGACCTTCTCTCTTCGAACAACTATTTTTGTTTTTTTTTTTAGTACATTGGAGTGCTTTCAAAGTGTCTTCAGGCTGTGCTTTTGGCAATGTGTCTTTAAAAAAGGGGAAAATTTTGCAACTTTCACTCCTTCACCTTATCCATAACTTAATTCAATTGATTCGGGATCAAAGTCATCAGAGTCTCTCTCTGCCCCAAAACAAGTCGAAAACCCTCTATATGTATAGAAGACCGCAATTGATGTGGTCGTATCATTCGATATTCTTTAAAATAAATAGCATATTTTAGATAATAAAAATTATTTTAAAAAATTTTTTTATATAAAAAGTAAATAATTTTATTTAAATTTAATGTATTTTTTATATTTTATTATTTATTTATTTTATTTTAAAAGTATTTAATTTTAATTTTTAAATATTGTGGAAAGAAAGAGAAGAAAAATTTTAAATAATAAAAGAATCCAATAAAAAATAAGGATATGTATAGAAAATAGTGGTGCATTAATTAATCTTTATATAAAGAGTTAGATAGAAAGTGAATTTTGGCTCTCTACATGTAGAGAGTCAAACTCACTCTCTGATATATAATTTAGAGATAGAGAGTGAGTTGAAATTCTAATTTTTTATAATCACTTTTTATAATAAAATGTTTATATGTGAAATAAAGAGTGTTTTTTTTTTTTTTAAGTTACAGTAAATCTTCCAAATCACAAAATGAAGACATTATGCTTTGGACACCATCGGAGGTGATGGCACCAGCGATTGAAGCAGCACAGGAATAGAATTGCCGCATCTCTTCTCACAAATCAAGGAGCTCATGACCCAAGTCAATAAAAATATAACAATTTTATACCACCGGCTGCACAAAAACCATAACAAACTAAAAGAAAAACAATCATAATTATAGATCTATCACTAGTATAATTAGATTTCAATCATAAGAAATAAAAAATTAAAAAGAAATTGGGGATAGAGTGAAAAAATAAGACCAAAGTTATTGTTCACGGAGGGAGAACGATGACTCTGAAGATATTGCATGTTTAAGTTTTTTTAAAAAATTATTTTTGAACATTTTTAAAAAATTATTATTTTGTTCGAACTATATATATTCAAAGTTCACTTAAATTTAATTAATTCGTTTCGATCTGAACAACACCACAGGAATAACAAAAGATTAAAATAATAATAGCCTACTAATTGATCCTAATGGTTATTATTTTATTTTAAATCATCTAATTATCAGCATTATTGTTATTTTATATATGATTTAATAAGAGGTATACAAAAATTATATTATATTAAATAAAATAGTGATAAAATTATTTTAAATCATCTAATTATCAATATTACTTGTTATTTTATATATTAGTTAACAAAATGTATATAAGTATTACATTAAATAAAACGGTGAGAAAATAAATGAATAATAATGTACAAAATTTAAAAAAAAACACTTACGAATACAAAAAATTATAATAATTATATTTAATTTTCCGCAAAGAGATTCTATTTAATACAATGACAGGATGCTAACATAGTCTAGATCAATATGGTGGGGTTTTATGAGTTCGAACCACATAAGAGAAACAGCAAAGGGCTTGCAACGTTGACATGACAAAAAAAAAGATCAAATAAATCATTAGATAATCCAAAATCACCCAACATATATATATATATATATATATATCAACTACAACAATTGGTACCGTTAAAGATAGAACCATTACCACATAAAAATTATTATCCTACATGAAGATTTTAGATTTCTGGGAAGCACATGTCATTTTCCTTAGCTCTAATTTTTTATATGTTAATTTTCAAAAAGAAAAAAAAAGAAAATATATGTTAAAGATTTCAAAGCATAAATTTGACGTTGACGAGTCAAGTGCTAAAGGTTGGACTGCTGTGGTGGGTTGTTATATCATGGACCAGAGTTCCATCGCACGTACAAAAAAAGTATGCGAATGAGAGAATCTATTGTTCTCCCAACATATTAAATAACTCCAGAAACTTGAAAGAATTTGGAAAAATAAGTCTAGAGTGATTCATTCAATGTGGAAAGTTTTTTTTTTATTTATCAAATTTTTATTTTATTTTATTAATTATAGTGATTGAATTTAATTTTTATTCATAATTTTAGTCCAAATAAAATTTTGATTCATTAAAAAGATTTAATTTTTTATTTTTTAATTATAGTAAATAAACTTTTACTTAAATTTTTATTTTAATTAAATAATATAGGTTCATTACTTAAATAATGTAGATTCATAGAATAAAATATATATGTTCATTACTTAAATAATATAGATTCTTTGACATTTACATGTAGATTTATTAATTTTTACTTATATATTTATTAACTTTTACACATATGATAAATCACTAATTCATATTGCTATATGAAATGAGGCCATGATATAGTATTATGTCTCATTTGGTTCAATTATAATAGGGACTTGTGAGCAACGGGAGAGGCCATTTTTAAAGATTAAAGTGTTGTAGATTTACAAGCCCAGAGAAAAGGAGAGCTCAGCCCATCCAACATGCGACCACAAGAATTAGAAGAAATATGCACTAGGGCTTACCAATGACTGTGTTTTTTTAGAGGAAATATCATGACCTCTTTAGTCAAGATAATTTCATTTGTGACTTTGTCCAATGTTTTTTTTTAACTTTTATTTTTTTATTTTTCACTTTTGTTTCAAGTTTGAGATATTTTTGAAATTCTTTTATTAACTTCGACGTTTTACCCTTTTTTTTTTATCTTCTTTTTTTTTCTGTAATTCTTTTTTACTTATTATTATTTTTGAAGTCATCTTTTAATTGAATAAAATATATACAATCACCTTCAATTATTTATGATCTTAATTTTAATATTAATGATGAAAAGCTGAAAAAACAATACAAATAAATAAAAATCAACAACTACAATTTTTTGTTACTTTTATTGATTTTTGTTGATTTTGTTATTTCAATTGTAGCTTTCAATTGTTTTTATTATTTTTCTTTGTTTATATTTGTTAAAAATAAAAATATAAGAATAAAAAAATAAAAATTGTAAGATATATAAAAAAATTATTATTTTGATCATTGAAAAAAGTAAACATATTATTTATAGTCTTAATTTTATTATTAATGATGAAAAACTGAAAAAACAACAAACATCAACAAAAATAAACAAAAATCAACAACTATAATTTTTTGTTGCTTTTGTTAATTTTTGTTGATTTTGTTATTTCAGTTGTCGCTTTCAATTGTTTTTGTTGTTTCTCTTTATTTATATTTGTTGATTTTTGTTAAAAATAAAAATATAAGAATAAAAATTGTGAGATATATAAAAAAAATTATTATTTTGATCATTGATACTAATTGAAATAAAAATTTTATTTATGGCCTTAATTTTGTCATTAATAATGAAAAATAATTTAAAAATAGTAAAAAAAAGAAAACAACAATCAACAATATAAAATTTTGTTGATTTTTATTTAAAATAAAAAATAACAATAAAAAACAATAAAAATTATGAGATATATAAAAAATTATTATTTTTATCATTAATACTAATAAAAATAAAAAATTTGGCCCTAATTTTGTCGTTAATAATGAAAAAA
>CATIWM010207500.1:0-12185 GCA_949671775.1 Mallotus repandus | reverse complement strand
CTATGTAGTTTTGCAATAAGATAATACAAATTAATTTACAATTTATAATTTAAATTATATTTATCTATTAATTTAAATTTACATTATTTAAAATTGATACTTATATATTATTCTAAAATACAAATATTACTTAAATTTATATTTATTTAAGAGATTTATCATCTGCTAAATATTTAATTAGTATTGTATAATATTTACTTATTATATAAATTATACTTAATATTAATATTAATTTACAAATAAAAAAATTACATAGTTTTATCATGAGAATATAATTTTGTTATATGTAATATTTTATATTAGTTAATACTAATTTAATTAGTATTGTCTTTGCTTAATATAAAATTAGTATTATATAATATTTACTTACTTAATTAGATGATATTTATTTAATATTAATATTTAAATTAAATTATACCTATTTAATACTAATATTTAAATTAATGAGCTTATTTGCGAGCTTATTCATAGGCCTGTTCACAAGTTAGTTCACAAACTTGTTCATGAACCTATTCGCGAGTTAGCTCATGAGCTTGTTTGTGAGCTTAAATGAGTCGAGCTTATGGAAGTTCGGGCTTGTCTCGTTTATTTTACGAGCCTTAAAATAATGCTTGGACTCGACTCATTTAGCTTAATAAGTAAACTTAAATGACTTTTATTTGAGCCAAATTAAACTCAAATGACTTCTATTCGAACCAAATTCTGAGTGAATCACGACCCATTTTGCTCGGTTACACTCCTAGCTATAAATGTCAAGAAAAACTGCAAACATTTAAGTGAAAATGGTCTACTCACATATACTTTTTATTAGGTCTGGCCACATGCGGATTTAGGCCTAAAACCTAACTGATCAAAATCGGGACCAGAATCGGTCAAATTTAGAGCCGGACTGAACCTGCCCGTGACCATTAAGGACTAATTTGGGGTCGACTTCCTCATGAGACAAAACCATGAATTAGCAATTCCAATTCTAAACCGACCAATTCTAATTTTGAATTATAACACACACACACATTATTAGCATTGCTGCATGCAACGATTCAACAAAGGACTATTGCTATAACAAAGTTTCTTAATTAAAAAAGGGAGGTCATGTAATATTTTAATATTAAATGTTTTAAAAAATAAATTATTAAAATGACATTTTTGCTCCCTCAAACAACTATATAACAATTAGTTTGGGGGTTATTTTAGCAAGTTCAATATTTAATTTTTTGTTTATGAATTCCAAAGGGGAGGAAATTTTTTTCTTCACAATTCATTCTTCTCCCAAATTCTCTATAATTCTCTAATAAATTCTCTTAAATTGATTCTATTATTCTCTAGTGAACCTCCATAAGTATACGGAATCATACAAGTAGTAAATGAAGATCATCCCACAGAGATTAGAGACTTAACTATTGAGTAATGCAAAGTGTTCACTTATTTAGATAACTGAATTGAACTTGATCAATTTAAATCTAATTTATCAAAACTATAAATAAATTCACAATCTAATTAAAAGACTAGGGTTCTCACATTTAACTCAATCTTTCTAAGAATCAATTAAATTCTTAAACCAATTTAGACATTTGTTCACTTGTGAGTATTTTAAAAATTATGAATCATTCTCTCAAATAAATCCATAATTAATTGAATATAATTAACACCCAATTATCTAGCTCTCACTTAATTAAATGCTTTTATATCCAATTTTAATCTTAGCTTTTAATCAATATTAATTGCCTAATTGTCTCTCAACTAATTAAACAATTAATAGGTGGCCATTCTTTCTAAATAGAATCCATTTCTCAATCAAATCCTATTATCTGAATTCATTCATTAGGTGGTCAATCTAATGAAGACTTTAAACACAATAACAACCGATGAACTTTTGTCTTATGATTTAGGTTTAATTCAGTTTAATCACATAATTGAGATATTTAACCTTAAGAGATATTTAACCACACATATTGATTAAAAGAGGAAATGAATAACAAAATAAGAATCCAATCATCATTACTAAATTGAAATTGAATAATAATATAATAAGGAAGGAAAACACCCTTTTTTTGCTACTCAAAGCTGAATTAAAAGCTCTATAGTTTTTAATCTTAAAACTTCAAATCTCCAAATCAATAGCAATACTAAAATCAAACTTTAATTCTAAGAAACGTAGTAGAAAATATGAAAAATAATCATACTTATTCTTTTAGTGGCTCTATACCTCTTAAAAACCTACTTTCCCTTCCAATAATGGAAAGAATATATTTATATCCCCTGAAAATAGCAGCTTAAAATTCAAATTTCAAAATGACAACTGCCAACACACAACTGTGTCCTCCAAGATGCATGCCCGTGCATCCCTCTGGTCTCAAAATTCATCAAAGCAAGCATGATTCTGTCATCTAAGACACATGCCCATGCGAAGTATCTTTTATGCAGGCTAATCAATAAGGTTTTCAGGAACACTTGTGCCATAGCTACACACACCCATGCCATATGTGAAGACTCTTCTCTAGATACGGCTCAAGCACGACCATGCATAATGAAGCACATAGTAGTGCAACCATCTCTAGCCTTCAAAACTTGATTTTACACTATAATTTGCACTATCTTTAACTCGATCTTGTAACTCCACACTTTGCATAGTTCCTCCAACGTCCTTTAAACAACTCTATACATCAAAACTATACAAAATTAACCTAAAATACTTTAAATTAACAAAAATAATAAAATCTAATTAAAACATCAAAACTATTTAAAAACCATGAGAATGTTTCTTAAAGATTCCTAATTCTACCCCAGTGAGTGCTTAAAGCATAATGCTTTTCACACTCATCAAATACCCTCACACTTGAGCCTTTGCTTGTCCTCAAGCAAGAACTTGAAAACTTATATTAATATAAAGAATCAAAATCATCAACAAGTTTAAACTTAAACACCCATTATAATATTTTATTAATATAAAACTTTAAATTCAAAACTAAACCAACAATTCAAAGCTAAAGAAAATAAATTACTAAGTGAAGAGCAAACTTCTCAATTGAATTTATGAAAACTACAAATTTATAACTATGAAAAATGAAAGCAAGAAGACATTATTTCAATGCTAAGAAAGGCTTAAGTCTAACAATAACAAACGCCATCTCTTTTTTTTAATCTCAAAGTTTTCCCAATCTTAGTAATCCCTTACCTTTCTTGCACTACTCAGTGTGGACACATCTGAAAGGGTCCTTTGGATACTCTTACTCTACATCAAGCATTAGAGTAGATACGGCTCAAAAATATTTTTTTACTATAAATTTAAAAGCTCCATTTATTGTTCTTTTTGTATTTTTGTACATTTTTATTAAGAGCATTAAGGTGTCATAACATATGCCAACTTAAACCCTCATAACTGAACTTAATATCTACTTACAAACATTTTTCTAAAAAATCATTAAGTCAAATTCAATCATTCAAAAGATAAGTAAGCATTAGATTCATTAAAGACTAAAATTCCTTAACTTTAGCTATCAATCTAACTTAAAAACTCAAATTGAACATTAATAGAAGATTATCCTACTTGTATAAGAAAACCACATTTGATAATTAATGAATAACAGAATAAAATATAATCCTAAAAATATGCATGATCCCTTTATAATCTAAAAAAATAAAATAAAATAAACAAAACTAAAAACTAAAAAGAGTAGTAAACTCCCCTTATTGTAACGAGCGCGGTGGTGATGGTGATGGTGAAGGTGAAGATGACGAAGAGGGAATGCTATAAGAAACAACTTCGATAAATAAATTGAGCCTCTTTGTTTGATAAGTTTATTCGTGCTTTAAATCTTCAATTATAGTTGTTTTGTTGCCAACCCTGAGCCTCTTCAGTCCTCTTTCCTTTTCTAGTTTGTTCACCCTCAGACCTCCCATAATTCATATAATTGTCTTCAAGCTCTATCACCTTAGGAAGAGGAACATCTCCAAGATGTAATGCAGAATGATGCAACAAATAACATATGTGAGAATCAAAATCTGCCAATTCCCTCCATTTCGTGATGATTTTAGTCTGAATAAGAAAGTTTTCATCCAAAATTCTGGGTTTCATTGTCCCAAAATCATGTCTGACTACATCAGCATTTGCAAAATGCATAGCTAAGCTTAAAATGACGTGGCCCTTGGATATCACTACTCTTCTTACTTAAGCAACATGCCAAATGGATTGAAAAATGAAATATATATTGCAAACTCTTGTGTTAGTGTGCATGCACTATAATAAAAATAACTCATTAGGTGACACCATGGCACTATTTTATTTTCCAAATATTGAATGTGACATAAATTTTTGTATCATCAAGTATGAATAATTTTGGATCAAACCACTAGATAATAATTGTCCCTCAATGAACCTATCTCCTCTCATTAATTCACTCTAAAAAGCATGTAAATTGAATTGTGGTGGAGGCTCACAAAGGCCTCCACCATAAAACCTAAAGATTTCTTATATCATGTTATAGTTATATTCCCTCCTAAAGAATCTATAGAAAAATACCTTTTTACTCTCATCTAAATTTTTTGGCAAAGTATAAAATTTAAAATTCAAATTAAAGAAAACAACATATTTGGCTTTAATAAATCACCACTAACCCATCTTTTCACATAGAGAAAACACTTTATCTTTGAACCCCACATTAATCAAAATATATTCTTTAAAATACTTAGTCAAGCTAAAATTTCTTTTTACAAGAGAACATAATCTCTTACCTTCATCTAACGTGTAAATGGGAAAAGAAGCATCAGAACCTAAATTGATATCAATCAACTTACCATTGCCCTGATTTGGTTTCCTTTCTCTTATTTTTCTAGTATTGATATGATTTTTAGCTATGATAAGTGCACTCAATGGAAACTGTTGACCTTTGCATGATCAATCTTTAATTTCCCTCAGTTTTGGTTTTAACAATCAAAATTAATCTACTGGTATGTGTGTTTAATTATATTTTTTAGTTAGGTTTAAGATTACACTCGTTGGGTGAAGTTATGAGCTCAAAATGTGCCCAAAACATGAAGGAAAGGATGCTCATGGGTGGCATCACATTTGTGAGCATTCTCACGAGTCAAATTCATGTAATTCAGAGTGACGATGGCCCTCACAGTCTTCCTCACAATCATGACCATCATCCTTAAGATTGAGAGCATCCTAATTATGATATGGAGCATCCTAATTATGATATGGAGCATCCTAATTATGATCTGGAGCATCCTAATTATGATATGGAGCAATTTGGACTCAAATGACTGAAAGAAGGCAGTGGCACTTACGGGCATGGTCATGGTTATGATCGAGACCATGAGCACCGTATTAGTGATATGGCAACCTTTATAATGCCTATTTTATAGCTCCAACGACTATGAAATTGAAGGTCATGGTCGTGACACCTCCCCTCATGACTGTGAGCATCATTTTTCTTGTAAAAAGTGAAATAAATATGAAATGAAGATGGAGGTTTGTAGGGGATAAAAATCAAAGCTCCAACAGCCATATTTTAGCTCCTCCACTATAAATATAAGCTCAAGATATCATTGGAAGAGTTAGAGACTTTGTGGAGCAAATTATTATATAAAAGTCATTGAGCTAAATTTATTTATTTCTTTCATAATTCTTCTTTGTATACTCTTTGTTAGTAAACAAACTCTTGTTGAGTTTGTGTATACCCTTTTTGTGAGAGTTGGGTGAGCGATAGAGTTAGGATTCTTTCATCTACTCATTCTTTAGGGTTAAAGAAGTGAGTAGTAAGGTTTTTTCTCTTTGAGTTGTTATTGATCCCATTAAAAATAACTTGTTGTAAAGGTTTTGAGTTAGCCTTAAAAGCTCTTATTGAAGATTTAAGTGTGAGCCTTGAAAACACTTAGGAAAAGATTTTGAGTGAGCCTAGAAAACTCATTATTGTAAAGTTTGGTGTGAGCCATTGAAAATACCATCTTGTAATTAATCTTAGGAATAAGATTTGTGTGGGTGATTACAAATCCTAACTAGGGGATAAGTTAGGAGGAGATGTAGGATTGGTTATAATTTGAACTCTTTAAATTCTTTATGTTCATATTTTCCTTCTTGTTCTTACTCTTATTAATATTTATTCTTACTAAATCACCTTTTAATTTCCTTTTGATTTTTTAATTATCGTCTAAACCTCAATTAGCCTTATTCACTCCCTCCCCTTTAGGGCATTATCATTTACTATCGGAGCTTGGGTTCTAGGTACTTAATCGCTAGAACCTAAGATCATGGGGAGTGACTTTCTTTCTTTCAAAACCTATAAGCCATTTTTTTATATGAGCGACTATCCTTTCTGGAAAAAAAATATGGAGTTTTATCTTGATAGTGATCCCATTAGATTATGGGATGTAATCTTAGATGGTGGAACACTCCTATGAAGATGGTAGAAGGCATCCAAGTTCCAAAGGAGAGAAAGGAGGAGTGGTCTCAAGAAGAAAGAGATGAGAACCACAAGAACAAAAGGGCTATATCTACTTTTATTGCTTCCATGTCAAGAGAGGAAGGTGGCAAGCTTCAACATTGCATTTCAGCCAAGGAGTTGTGGGAGACCTTAGAAAATCATTATGAAGACAACATCAAAGTGAGATCCAAAAAAGTTCAACTTCATGTATATGGGTATGAACTCTTCAACATGAAGCCTCATGAGTCTATAACCAAAATGATAAATCGATTGAATGCCCTCTTGACCACCTTGAGGAACTTGGGGAAGCACTACTCCAAAGAAGAAGTCAACACCAAAATCTTGAGAGTGCTACCCAAGAAGGATTGGGAATCAAGAGTAACCTCCATTAAGGAAGCTTATGATCTTTCAAAGCTCTCAATTGATATGCTCATTGGTAAGCTTCTCACTCATGAGCTTACTTTAAGGTAAAAGGAAGAGGAGCAACAAAGCAAAGAGGAAAAAAAGAAGAGTTTAGCATTCAAAGTATCACAAGACTCAAGTGATGAAAATGAAATTGAAGATTCAAGTGAAGATGATGAAGAAATTGCATCATTCATAAGATATTTAATAAAGTACTTAAACAAGAAAAAAGTGAGCAAGCACAAGGATTTCAACAGAGGTAGATTCAAGAAGGCCAAGTAAGTCATATGCTTCAAGTGCAAGAGACCCTGCCACATTCAAGATGAATGTCCCAAGCTCAAGCATGAGTACAAGGAAGTAAAGGAGAGGAGAAAAGCTTTAAAAGCCACTTGGGATGACTCATCCTAATCCAAGATGGAGGAGGAGCAACAAGAGCCATAAAACCTTTACTTCATGGCCTTGGAGGATGCATTTGAGGTACCTGTCTTATCTAATTCTTCTTATGATAATTCTTATGATGACTTGTGTGATTATGAGCTTGATGATGATGAGGATCTTGATGATGAGAGCTTCTTGTTAGAAAATTAGTTTTAAAGTGTTAAAAATTACTTTTAAAGAAAAATGTTTATAAACAAAAGTTTTCAAAGTTGTCTAAGAGCTTTGAGAATTTGAAATTAGAATTTTCAAATGCTAGTTCTTCAAATGAAAAATTCTCTTGATTTAAAAACATCTATCTCTTTGAAAGAAAATCTTGACAATGTTAAGAAAGAAAATGAGTTACTTTCAAAAGAGATTTTAGAACTTAAAGGTACCATTTTTAAATTTCAAAAAGGGAAAGAGACTATTTATCATCTCTTAGATAGTTAAAGGTTTCATAGTTTAGAATTTGGACTTGGTTTTACTAATGGAGTCTGTACATCATCAAGTCCCCCTAAATTTGTCAAGGCTACTCTTGTTTCATCCCTCATATTTGTGAGAGCTTTAAAGCTCAAAATTCTAAGACTGAAAATCTTAAGAATCCAAAAGGAAAGCCTCTAAAGTCTAATATTCCTAAGGATCAAGGTTTCAAGGCTAAGGCTAAGAAACTCTAACCTTATCATGCACTCATGTATCATAATAAAAGGCACACACATATGCATATTAGGCCTTAAAATTTCATGCATTGTTGCTGTTATGATATGCATACTCATCCTAGACTATTTATGTCTAGAAAAGCCACAAACTATCATAACCATGCTAAACTTGCATATGTTGGTAGAAAAAATAGATTTTTAAAAATTAAATGTTTTTATTGCATGAAATTTGGACATACTAATAATGTATATTATAATAGAAAACTTCATCTCAACCTTCTACCTATAGACTATTTTGAGAATCACAAACCTAGACCAATTAAAGTTTGGATTCAAAAGGTTGATTGATGATTGTTTTGTTAATTTTTGCTAATTAATGATAAGCCAATAAAACCAATTTATTTGAATTTTCATTAAATATGCAAACATCACTATGCCCAAAGAGAATTTGACTTTTACATTATCAAAATGATTCTCAAAAAATTATATGATCTTGGAATGTTATTTTCGATAGTTTTTTTCATTATTTTTCATTTGACATTTTTTAATTAGAATTACCTTTGATATATCTTTTCTTGAGAGAAATATTTAGACTACATATTGAGAATCATGATTGCTATTGGCAAATCCTTTAATATATGTTATGCTTGGCATATATTTCATTTTTCATGATTAATTTTTCACTTAATTTTTGTTAGGTACTAATTGGTCACTTAATTTTTGTTAGGTACTAATTTTTGTTAGGTACTAATTTCCAAAAATCATATTTGTCACGGTCGTGATCATCATGGTCATGATCATGAGTAATGAAAAACTATCCGTTGAGCCTTCAAATAGCCGTTGTAATTGTTGACTTTTGTCTATCACGATCTTAGTCATGGTCGTGATTGTGATCGTGAGCAATACTAGTCAGTTGGCTATTTTGAGGCAGCTCATGATGTTGCTCGTGATGGCTATCACAGTTGAAATCACGGGTGGTATGGAAATCATGAGGACTACTGCTTCAATGAATAAATTTGAGCTAATTTGATCAAGCACGTGATTGGACTGTGATGGATGTCATGAACATCATCCCGATCATGATGAAGACCGTGAGTACTATTGGAATAAAACTTAAAGTTAGCACATTTGATCACAATTGGCTTCGGATTGTGAGCGCCATTGTGAACCTTGTCATGAGCATAGTCGCGATGGTGATAGGGAACATGAGAACTATTGGAACTTCAAAAATTATTTGACTAAAAAGGCTTGAAGTGATCACAATTGGGTCATGATCGGGACAGAGATCGTGACCACTCTTTGTTCCCTTCATTATGCTCTATTGTTGAATTTCTTTAAGGCTTAACACATGCACACTTGAATAAACAACATTAGTATATCAAAATTATTTTATCAAGATCAAAATAGGATCAATTATTAGCCTTAATAATGTAAATGGCTAACAATCTCCCCCTTTTGATTTTGACAAACAATTTTGAGAATAAAAATAATTGAATATGAAATGTGTGTGTGTGTGCAAGTGTTGCTCCCCTTTATATATGCATTAATTTTATGAGGTTGTCCCCTTATTTATATGCATACATTAAAGTTTAATGAATAATATACTAAAAATATACTAAAAGTATACGAATTAATAATGTATGGATAATTTGAACTACTCTTAATTAGATGATGCATACTTCCCTTAAGATTATGCGTAACATAAAAAAATTAAGGAGTATGATTTTAATATCATAATAAATTAATTCTCAAAATACTCATATTAATTCTTAAAATATGAAAATATGAATCATCTCCCCCTTTTTTCAAAATGCAAAAAGTGTGAAAGAACATTAAAATGACATTAAAATATAAACATTGCATTAAAAAAAAAGAAGATATAGTACATTACACTTAAATAAATATAAAGCTTAAACATCATATTTAAAAAACACATAGACATATACCTTAAAACATAACATAAATAAAACAACAAGGATTAGCTTTGGTCGCCATCATGAGGAGAGGAAGGAGGGGGTTGAGCTATTGGTGCAAATTGGCAAGTGTAGCCTTGACATTCATAGATATAATGCCCATCATGTTAAAGATGTGCAATTTTCTTATCAATCCTATCAAAACGTCTATTGAAATTGGACTCTAAGATAGTCATTCTCTCAAAGAGAGATTCAACCCATGGAGGCTCATTATCCAAGCCTTGTGCACCCCTTGAAGTCCCTTCACTTCTTACTCTTTTCCTTTGAGAGGAAGGATCTTCTTATTGAGTGACTTGAACATCTCCTTCAACCTCTTGGAAATCATCAATTTCCCTCATGATAGCATCTTCTCCTTTGCCTCCTTCTTGAGCTGAATCACCAATCCAAATCTACTTCACATTCACAAGAGAAAATTGCTTGGAATTTTTTATAAATGTATCATGAAGAAGAATAGGAGGCATGGCTTCAAGATTATCAAGCTTCACATTAACGAATTTTGCAAGTTTGGTCATAATACCACCAATGCAAATACTTCCTGACACACTATTACTAACAAGCCATAGTCTCCATTGGAGAATCCTTCCTAGAGCAATCCGGACATTATCAACCAAGCAATGAAGAATGAAAATATCATCTAAAGATATTGATTCATTACTTTGCCCTCTAGAATTGAAGGTATAAGTTAAGAAATGATGAACATACCAAAGTTCTTTGGTTTGAAAGATGGATGCTTTGGTTTTTTTGGGCTGGAACTCGGGAGCTTGAGGCTTGCTATGGTTCTTCCAAAAAGAGTGAGGGATCCATATAGATAGTTTTTGAACATGACCTTCTCTTGAGAAATAAAAGAGTGTCAAATTCTTGGGCAGTCATAAACCTTTCCCTTCCATCAAGCTTGAATCTCAAACTCCAATGTGGATTATCATCATCAAATTGGGTGGTTCTAAGGGTGAAAGTTGAAAGAAATTCCACCACCAAAGAACGATAAATGGGAAAAGGAGAGAATGCAAAGTATTTTGCACCTTCTTTGAGAAGCAAGTTCTCTACTTCCTTGAGACAAGACATTTTTTCAAGGGTAGGAGCATGCATGTACCTTGTAGAGATAATATTTCTCTTTTGGAATTGAGCAACATGGTTCTTTACTTCTTAAGGAGTATAAGAAAAAAGAGGGTGTGATTTATTTGGTTTATCCTTGAGTTGTCTCTTTTGGGAGGCTTGTTCACCAAGGGAGGAGGAGGTAAAGCTTTTCTTTAGAGCCATGGAGGTTGAGTGAAAGAAGGAAGAAGATAAAGTTTTTGGGAAGAGAAAAAGTAAGAAAATAAGTAGGGATATTAAAAAATAATGCTTAGGGAAGAGATATATAGACTAAGGAGAGATAAGAATGAGTTAAATAGGGTGGTTTGATGGACATAAAGGCACATTGAAAAACAATTTGGAGGTGATGGGTCATAACTAATAAAGACAACTTTACGTTTTCCTATGTCTGTCAGGATTGCCATCATGGTCATGATACATATGATCACAATCGTGATGTAAGCATTCACGAGACAGTTCAGGCTCTTGAGCATGATTTTGATGCCCTTTTTGATAGCAGAATAAGGTGTCACGATCCGGACCATTGATAGTAACGATCGGGACAGAAAATCTAAGTAACCCTTAGACTTTCAAAAACAATGCAATAAAGTCCATTCACACAACAAATTAAATAAACTTCAAAATTAATATCAAGAATTAATGAAATGAAATGACTATACGTAATTTTAAACTTAAGTGGACATCAATTGACAAGAAGAATATTTAAAATAAATTCAAGAAAATTTGAAATATATATTGAATAAAAAAATTAAAAGATCCCAAAAAAAAATTAAAAAATAAAATAAAAATTTGTAAAAGAAAATTAATATTTTAAAATAAGAGTTTAACTTGCAAAATATATTAATTTCTAAAAATTAAAATTGCATGTCCTTCACAATCGTAACATACCACTCATGGTCGTGATAAGGGTAACATTTTAAGATTGATCATTGCAACATTAAATTGTGCACATATACCCTTATTTGAGAATATAAATTTAAAATCATGCAAATAGTAATAATGTAAGATTTTTTAAAATAATTTATTATTATTATTTTTTTAAAAAAATTAGAGAAAAAAATTTTCTTTATTTTTCCATCTTTTTGAAATGATAAGTAATATAAATCATTCCCTTTGAATATCACATGATCATGTAGAGCTTAGTTCTAAAGGAAACAAAAGACCAAGAACTAAAACAATGAAAATAAGGATAGACCATATTTAAGAAAATATGTTCATCT
>CATIWM010207492.1:0-59543 GCA_949671775.1 Mallotus repandus | reverse complement strand
GAATATTTTTTTGGTTGTTTTGGCGGTTGCTTTTCTGGTTGTTTTGGCGGTTGCTTTTTTGGTTGTTTTTCTACTTATTTTGCATTATTTTTTTTTTTCTGTGCATTCATTTAAAGGATGTTTTGAGGATTATGAGTTGCTGCTATATTTTAAAACAAGAATAGAATATTAGAACCGATTAACTCATAAAACAACGAGAAAATAATCTGAAGAGAAAAATGGTTAACTTAATATACAACCCACTATTGCTTTTGATTTCTGTTTTTATTTTCTATATTTTTCTTGTAACTCTTTCGATGTAAGTTTGTATTTGGTATTGATTTATTGTTTACTGATTAATTTGCGATCGATTTTTTGAAAATAATCGATTTGTGCTTGTTTATGACAGATTTGAAACTGAACTGAGAAAAAGAAAGATTGTTATGTGAATTTGAAAATTAAATGAGAGAAGAGAATGATTTGTTATGACGAATTTGAAGTTGAACCGAGAGAAAAGAATAGTTTTTTATGGTAATTTTTTGAAGATCTCATTTTTCTTTAGGAATAAAATACCGTACTCTTGAAAAAATTTTAACTTTTATAATTAGTTATGAAAAATAATTTTAGTCAACTGTATTTTAAAAATATATATATTTTTTATATTTCGAAAAAAATAAAAAAAAAACTTAAAAAAAACTGAAGCCAAGGCTGTAATTTAAAAGACGGTTATAGAGGCAGGCCACCACAAGATCCCGTGCTAACAAATATTACAACAAGCCACGAATCTGGTTTTGGAAGAAAAGAAAGAAACCAAACCAACCGCTTCCACGCGCCTAGCCGCCTCTTAAGTCTTTAAGTAACCTTTTTACCTTCTAGGATTTTTTTTACCTAAATCTTAATATTTTTATAATTAAATTCAAAAATTTAGAAACTATCTTAAATAATTTTATTCATCAATTAAAAAATTTCACATTTTAATTCTTAAATGAAAATATTAATTTATTTGTTTTCTCACTAATATTTTTAGTACATTAAATTTTTTGTGAATTTCTTGATTTGATTATAATATTTTTAACAGCTTTTTTCTAATTGTATTTTAGTATTTTTTCTTAAATTCTGATTTCTAATATAAAAATTAATTTTAGATTACTCTTAAGTAATATATATATATATACACACACCTTAAATAAGATAAATCATTTATAAATATTTATGTAAATTATAATTTATATGTTAGTTAAAATGATACAGTCAAAATTAAATGATCAATTAAAAACAGTTATAATTATTAATTTTTGACAAAAAACTTTCACAATAAATTTTTAGCAGAATTTTTACTATAATTTAATTGCATTATAATTATTATTCTATTTTTTCTGAAAATTATGTTTTTATTTTTTATTTGTTTTAAATTATAACTACATTTCTCTAAAAATCTAATTTTTGACTTATATAAAATTACTCCTATTTGGAATATACTTTTATTTGAAACAATTAATTTCTTTCAAAAAATATAAGTTGTTTAATGTATGTATTAGATTTTTTTTATTTTATTGATTTATATTTTGTAGTTTAATATAAGTTATTTTTTAAAAAATTATATAAATAAATTTTTTAAAATTTTATGAAATTTATTTGTAAATATTTTAATTTTTAATTTATATAATTATTTATTACTAAACTAAATTTAAGAAATAATAAAATTTTCAAATGAGTTTATTTGTAATATATATTCGTTTAAATAAAAAATGTTTTAAATAATAATAACTCATTTTAATTAAATTTTATGATAAATTTAGTTGAAAATTTATAAATTTTTATGATGGAGTTGAATCTAATATTATTATTTAATATAATAGTTATATATCTGTTTAAAAAAAAAGAAATTATATATCAATTTTTTCTAAAAAAATTGTAAACATAACGAAAATTTAGTTATCGTTCGAACAACAATTTGAAAAACTTATAAATCCTAAATTTATAAGCATAAACTTGAACGTGATGAATCCATGGATTTGAACGAAGGCATCTACAGATTTTAGACAGCTTAAAATGTTTGTCAACTGTGAAGTGTCGATTCAAGAAACAACGGTTGACACGCGTGTTAACAGCGAGTAGGAATGAGATTGGCTGCTGGGTACCATCATGAATCAGCAGGTGCAATTTTGAAGTTTGTGTTCCTTTGCTCACATTTGTAGTCATCTCTCCACTAAAATTCTGATCTTCAACACACTTATCTGCTGCTATTATCACAGCTAATCGCTTGTCACCCATCACACAAGCTACTACTGCTGCAGGTATGCAAGCAAAACTAATCCATCTCCATTTTGATTCATAAACTGACTCTCTGCTTTTGTAAATTCCATTGTTTAAATCAAACCCATTTGATGATGGTTGCAAGAATTTGAATTAGTTTTATTTTGGTCACTATTTACTAATTAATAATCTTTCTAAGGATCAGTTACTTCGTATTTTGTAACCCAGTTGCAGCAATTCTGTATGCCTCGTATTCGTACATCCTTCAAAGGTTATCTTGATAGTTTATGTTTTTCTGTTATTTGAATTTTCTAGCTTCGTTTGTTAATAAAATTATATACCCTTTTGAGAGAATTATTTTCCCTTGATTAAATTTTAGTGATCAAGTCCTGCACTTTAGTCAAATTTCAATCCAAATCATCTTGCGTTTTTGGACTTGCAATAATAGGCCATACAATACAAGGTAACCTTTAGCTTGACAAGATTCGTGGGCAATGAAATAATTGTTATCTAAGGGGAACAAATTCATTGAAATGAGAAATTTATCATGTTGCATTTGAGTAGATCTTGATGCTATACCCATTCATGTAACGCCTTCAAAAGATTTATTGCATCGGTTAGTGTGCAGATAATTGATTTATGATCGTATAGGACAAATCAGCCTGGATGCTACATGTCCTTAGTTAGATGCAGTGGCTGAGGCCCAAAGTGATTTTGGTTGGACTATGGCTGAATTTAGGCTCAAGCATATACAAAATTAGATGTTAGGAATATCTGCTGCTATCATGTGTGTAGGTTGATCTAAAGGGAGGGGCCACAGAGAATTATGGACCTCAAGATCATAGGATAGAGCATAGATATATCAAGGTGATAACATATGTTATACCATTTGACACTTCCCTTATCTCTATTCTTCTCCAAAATATGGTCGTTTCTGCACAACAAATTGGCATTATTGCTCTATGTATCGGAGTGAGGGATGTTGATTTCTAGCAACAGAAACTACCTTATTCACAATAGCTTATTGAACTTATATTTATAGTTCTCCAACCTGTTTGACACACATTTCAGCTTTTCCTTTCGTAAGACTTCAACGTGATGTATCCTGGCGGTTATACAGCGGAAATTACTTGCCTCTCTCCTAAAGCAACAGTGAAGGATGTGCATGATTTCTTTGTTCACTGTGGTGCTATTGAGCATGTTGAAATCATCAGGTAACATTCATCTACCTACTTTGGGCAATTTCAAGCTAGTTCTCAGGGCAATGTTCTTTACAATGCTGTGACATTTGGGACTTCAAGATCGCTATGTAATAGTTAAGTACTCAATGAATATGTAAAAGATCACTAGTAATTATGTCTATGCATGATTATTGTGTCTAATTTCTTGTACTTTTCACTTTAATGTGGAATCTTAAGATGATTTGAGCATGTTTGGAGCCTAAGACTGTTGCTAGTGATTTAGTAATTCTGCTGTTAGAAGATTCCAACATTTTATTTTTTCCCTCTTGGAAAATTGGTATATAAAAGCTCTGATTTTGTAGTTTTTGACATGTGAATTGCTTTGAAAACCAAAATAGAAGTGAAAGATTCAAATTCCCTGTTGTTTTCTCTTGTCAATGTTAAGTGTGGCACATCCATAATTGTTTAAATTTTTTTTAATCTATACAGGGAGATTATCAATTTTTAAAATTTCATTTCTTCTATTAATTTTGGAATCCTACATTATTATCAATCAAAATACATTTAATACATTGTAAAGGTCATAACGGTATTTGTTGAGATGCCAGCTATTTGTTTGGGAGAAAATTAAGAAATAACATGAACTTGTACGTATTATTCTTTCTAATTCAGTGGAGGGTGAAAAGATACTAAAAAGCATGGGTTGAATGATATCTGCTGATTTGTTTATGTACTTTATCTACCTGATCTTTCGCAACGCTTTACCAGGGTTCTTTTGTGTGTGAACACAGATCTGGTGAGTATGCTTGTACAGCATATGTCACATTTACAAGTGCCTATGCTCTTGAAACTGCCATCCTGCTCAGTGTAAGTTTATCAAATCTCTGGTAAGGAAAATTGGTACCTGATTTTTCAGTGGAAACAAACTTGTGCGCCAATATCTTTTACGGTGCAGTTGAAGTCTATTAATTCTTTAAAAAAACTGTAATGTTTATCTCAATTGTCAATTAATGCCAGCTGCATTTGTTTGCATCTAAAATATACTGATTCTACAATTTTAAAAATGTCTCAGGCTATTTAATATGGTTCCTATGTTGCTTTTTATATAATTTGAAAGATGAAAATCAGAGATGTAATGTGAACGGAATTTGTTTGTTTAACTTGAGGAAAATCCAATGATCTCACCAGGAATTTGCAATGGTCTTTCATTCAACTTAATCATGAAAGTATTGTTTTTTCACTACTGCTACTGCTGTTCAATCTACAGAGAAACTTTTCTCCGGAGGCAAGCGCTTCTGGTTTTCTTCTAAAATTTCTTTCTAGTCGGAAATGTAAAATGTAGTCAGGTGCTGCTTACCACCATGTTACTTTCTATTCCTTCCATGTTAGTAAATTATGAATTTCTTTTATAATTATTATGTGAATTTATTTCCCCCTGGATATGATATGGATTTTGCTTTCACAATGTCTATGTATTTACTGTATGCTCTCATATTCTTAAGTATTATGGACTTAAGTATTATGGACTTAAGTCATTAGCTCTGGGTTTGCCTCTATACATTTATCCCTATACATTATGATACAAGTTAAAGGCTTTGTTGCATTATGATCACCACTGAATTGGAATTCCTATGTCATATCAAAAATCTAGTGCTGACAAACAACTTGTGACAGAAAATTTATAATTTTTTTTTTTTTTATGAAAAAAGAAGTCATATGTTCCTATTCAATTTTAAGCATTTAGCTCTCTCTGTCTCTATCATAGAAGGCTCACTATCTGTTTACTTTTTTCTCCTTTCGTCATCACTATAATTATCTTTCTAATAAATTTCATTTTGAAGGTTGGTATGTGCTTTAATTCTTGAGAACAAAGTTGAGATGAAAGAGTTTTGTACTGATTTGAACTGTTGATTGCACTGAACGAGCTGAAATTTACCAATAAACATATAATCTATTATGGATGTGCCACCTATCTGAAAGCTTGGTTGATTTTGTAGCCAATTTGTTACTAATTTTGATATTTCAGGGAGCTACAATTGTTGATGAACGTGTATGCATAACACACTGGGGTACTTATGCAGATGAATCATATCCTTGGAATGGGCCTTCATTGAAGAATGAAAATAGTTTTGGCGAACTGGTATGCCCCGATATCTTGTAGTTGAACTCTGAAATTTCCAATTTATATGATTATCCTTGGGCAGTTACTGAACTTTAATTCTTCCTTTGAAACTTCTATGGCAGGAAAGACTTGTTCTTGCATGTAACCTATTAAATAGAGATCCACATGGGGGTAGTGTCTCTTGGTTGTGTGATTTATACATATACAGGAGATTAAGTTTGAGAATAAAAGAAGTTGAAATAAAAAAAAAATAATGGAATTCTGTGAAAAACATAAATTGAAATAAAAAATTAATGAAAGTCTATGAGAGGCATAACTTTTTTCATTCTAAAATAGTTCAAATCATCTTTGGACCTCTGCATGAAATTGAGGATTTCATAAACTCCTAGTCTTTCGACATATGTACTTAAAGCTTTTGATTGAATTTGTTGAATTGAAATACGAAATTTAACTTGTTCTTTCATCTAAGAAATGCTAAAGTTCTGATCTAATAATCATGTCATGTCAGATTGATGCCTTAATAATGGCTTAATGACATGGGGGTGGTTTGACATGATTTTTTGTCAGAAACTGTTTTACGAATTTTGCCTTGTTATGATATACTATTTGTTGGAATCACTGTTTCCAGAACACATATCCCAAACAACATATAATGCCTGATAATAGATTGCCATCAATTGATGCACTTCAGTGCCGTGAATGCATCACTTATTCCTCTAGTAGTGAATTGCTCTTCAAAATACTGTCGCCAATTTCTAATATCCATGATTTTATTTCATTCACATCATGTCCATAATGTTTCAGAACTAAATTAGGTTTTCACTTTTCATTTGCTGACTGTTTCCTGCTAGTAATTTACTTTGTCTGAATTAACTTGCTCTTAATTGATCCTGCTTTGCTTAATATTTTTTTATGGGAAGTGATAATGTTACAATATTTATTCTTAATTTTGAACTTTTCCTTTGGACTAACTCATTCAAAAACTTAGCAGGGCATTCATATGAACCAATATGCTTCTACTCCGGGAGAAGCAGTGACTGTGGCTCAGGAAGTTGTTAAAACTATGCTAGCCAAGGGATACGTTTTAGGGAAAGATGCATTGGTCAAAGCCAAGGCTTTTGATGAATCTTATAAAGTCTCAGCTACTACAGCAGCCAAGGTTGCCGAGCTTAGTAATAGAATTGGGCTCACTGAGAAGATACAAGCAGGCATGGAAACTGTGAAATCTGTGGATGAGAAGTACCATGTCTCCAATATCACTTCATCGGCTATAATAGTTACCGGGACAGCAGCAGTAGTTGCAGCTACTTATACAGGGAAAGCAGCTGTAGCAGCTGCTAATGCTGTAGCCAATAGCAGTTTCGTTGCCAAGGGAGCACTTTGGGTTTCAGATGTTTTGACACGTGCAGCACAAGCTGCTGCAGATTTTGGCCATAATAAGGATAGTGAGTAAGTGGAACTGCTAGCCAACACAAACAAAACTTTGTCGTTCTTGTATACAAATAAATAAGCTCAATTCGCTTGATTCCGCACTGGTAAACGGATGATATAAAATCTTATGCAATCAAAAGTGTTCATATTTGATGGTCATAATTGTTGAGTAGAGGGAGAGGGCAGTGAGAACATGGGGTTGCGGAAAAATTCCCTCTAAATTCTACTTATCTCCCTCATAATTCATGCTTTATTGTATTTATTCAATTTAGTAAATGATAAACTATATTTGGCAACTAGTTCAAGCAACCAAAAAGCATAAAAAGGAAAAAAAAAACCATGTCAAGTTACATTCATTGATATGTTACGTGCATCGACTTACAAAAAGGTTATCTAAACATGCTTAAAAAGCAAACTTAATAGCTAAACATAAGGGTGGTCACTTTTCATGAATTGTCGTTTCTGGTTCATGAACTGAAAGTTCATGGTTTCATCTAAAGGTGGAATCAAATTGGAATCAGTTTGATTTTAGTTCAGCTCGTCCGGTTCAACAAGTTCAATAAGTAAATTTTTTTAAAGAAATTTCAATTTTGAATTGGAATCGTTTGGTTCGGAATCGGAATCAGAACCGCCGATTCTAGTTCTATTGGGAGTGAAATCGGCCCTAAATTGGTTCCTCCCTCAGTTTAGGGTCAATTTTGGACTGACTAGTTTCGGTGTGATTCGGTCCGCTCAAATTTCGAGCTCGAATCGGCCTGTGACTAGCCCTAGCTAAACATAATTACTTAGCTTTAACTAAGCCACATTAAGAGAAACTACATAAAAACATTTTGGAATCCTAGAAGTTGGATGCTTCACACAAACTTCACTTTTTGATTAATTCAAGAAAAACTTCTTTTGTCATTGTGACAACCAAAGAGTCATCTCACACTCAACAATCTCCTTGAAAGTTTGGATGGAACATTTGGTTTTTAACTCGAAGCACTTGAACAACAATTAAATATTAAAAAAAAAGAGAAATAAAAAATAAAAGAAACCCAGTTAGTTCAAAAATCTTTAAAAGCGGACAATCCAGGCAAAAGAGAAAAAAATAAAGTAAACATAATATAACATGAGACACATACTTAAAGAAGTAATTAATAAACACATCCATCATTTGAAATAGGGATAACAATATTTGCAGTCCTAAAAGTGATACACTTTTTACAATTAAGTCCTGAATGCTCAATTTGTAACATTTAAGTTCTCTAAGTTTTTAACGGTTAAATTTAACCGTTAGTCGTATTTGTTAAATTTAACAGCAGTAGCAGACGTGGCAACAATTTTCGCTTATGTGTCATCCACATCAGCTCCATGTGGATTGATAGGCATCTTAGTCATTGCCTACATGGCAATTCTTCTTCTTCTTCTTCATCTTCCATTTTCTTCTTCTTCTCTAGTTCTATTTCTTAATTTTGCCCTTCCATTTTCTTCAACCCTTTCATCACAATCTTCTTCTTCTTCTTCTTCTGAACAATTGCAAACTCTTCAACCCTTATCTCATTTTTCTTTTCTTGTCCAAACATTGCCTATGTGGCTACTGCAAAATCTTCAACCATGACAATCTTCTTTTTCTTCTTCACAATTGCAAAATCTTCAACCCTTTCTTCATTTTTCTTTTCTTCTCCAAACATAAAAAAAATTGCAAAATCTTCAACCCATATCACATAAAAAACACACACCTATCAAAACATAAACATACCTAGACATTCACATGAATTTCACAAAAAAAACAACAAAACACAAATTTCTTTTGCTCTAAACAAGTATAAAAAAACATAAAAAGGAAGAAGATTGTTGAGCTTGTAAATGTGGGTACAATTACTTATAGCAAATGGGTATAATTTTTTTTATGGGGAGATTATGAAAATTACAAAAAAGAAAAATGCATAAAAAATGAAAATGATTTGATTTCTCTGCAAATTTGGCGAGTCTTGTATATTTTTTGACAGTTTTGATCAGGGGCTTTACATACCTAACAATTTCTTAATAATTGATGACTACCCAACAATAAAGATTTGAGATTCTTAAGGTTTTTTGGGTATTAATAAGTAAGATTTAGAGAGGAGAGAAAAAAGTTTTGTTAAAGATATGAATTTTGATGAAAATCTTTGGAATAAATTAAGCAAAAGGATTGAAAAAGAAGGAAAAAGAAAGAGAAAGATGGAAGAAGAAGAAAAAGAAAATAAAAGAAGACAATTAAGAAAAAGAATTAAAGAAGAAAAAGAAAATGGAAGAAGAAGAAGAAGAAGAAGAATTGTCACGTAGGCAATGACTAAGAGGCTTGTCAATCCACATGGAGCTAACGTGGACGACACATAAGCGAAAATTACTACCACCTCTGCTGTTGCTGTTAAATTTAACGGATAGGACTAACGGTTAAATTTTTAAAAACTTAGAGAACTTAAATGTTACAAATTGAACATTCAGGACTTAATGGTAAAAAGTGTATTACTTTTAGGACTACAAATGTTGTTATCCCTTTGAAATATCATCTAGGTCGTGGATGATGCTAGCCAGATTAAGGGGGAAGTGGGCTCATCCTCTATCCAATAGACTCCATGATAGCTAAAATCTTAAAATCCCCAGGTCCATTCTCAGAATTTGCAGAAAAATATAGCAAGCAAGAAGTCAAACCCATAACCTATTTAAGGAATTCTTAGTGGAACAAAACAGAAAAGACCAAAAAGACCAGTCTTTAACACAAGATAATAGAAAACTCAACTAGATTTCAACATAAATCTAAGAATATGGGAACATGATTGAAGTACTCATGTTTTTGCTCACAAATAGTGTGCTTAACAACTATAGCACTAAACTCCTTAAAAGGGACATAATTTTGAAAGACTGAAATGTAGGATGCTCTTTGTGTAACATCCCAACACTAGTACTCATATGCCATTTCATAAACATTTCATCATAATAAATTTATGCCAATGTGATGATTTAATTACTTGATTAAAGTAAGTATGATTGAAGTAGGAGATTTAATTGAAAATATGTGCATTGATAAATAAATGATAGACTTATTATTTTAATGTAGAAGATTCTTTTGTAAAAAAAAATTGCGGATTAACATATGCCTAAATATAAACAAAGAACCATGAGTTAAAATTGAGTAGAAATAAGAAATATGTGGTAGGATTTACAAATAAGAAAGAAATAAAAAAAAGAAAAGTACGGGAGGAGAAAGAGTTAGTAGAGGACATTTAGGACCCACTTATAAATTTAAGAGAGAGTAAAAGGAAGAGGAGTCTTCTTCTTCTGCTTCTTCTTCTCCAAAAAATTTCTCCTTTCACCATCCATCACCTAAACTAATAAAAACACGAGAGAAAGGAAAAATCAACTTGGATGATCAATTCTTCTCATGAATTCATGGAGTCAAATGTTATAGAAGTTATTGGGTAATTAGAAGGAAGGACTAAGGAACCCAAGGCAAGAGGAAAATACATCACTTATTTGCTTCTGTTGGGACATTTAGAGCTAAGGTTTAAATTAAGAAATCAAAACTCCAATTTCTTCTTTTATAGAGAAATTGAGACTTAATTAATAGGATTAAGGAAAGGAAATTAACATGCATGAACTCTGTTTTAGAGCAGAAATTGGAACCTAAAAATTTCATGGAATTAACGACAGAATTAGAATAAGTATAAAACACGAAAGTTATAGCTTTAGGTCTTATTTAAATGTTTCCTAGAGGATTTCTGAATTAAACTTATAAAATGCAAGTTATGGTAGAATTAGTGGGACTGGCCTGAGTGGAATCGTTAACAGTAGCCCAAGATTGTGAATAAAATTTGATGACTTTAGAGACTGAATTAAAGAAGGGTTAAAGCATAAAAAATGTTCATTTATGAGTAAAATAATTGCCTATAAATCAGTTTTAGAATTGGTTATGTACGTTGAGAATTATGCTAAAAGATGTTAAACTTTCTCAGATTGGAGGTTACAGGAAAAAAAATTAGAATATAAAAAATCATAATAAATTATATAGTACATTGAATTTTATATATTTGATACCCTCAGATGTCTAGTTTTAATAGGAAATAGAATAAACTCATTTGGATAAATAAAGCTTGAGATATCTACAAATTATTGCAACAAGGTCAAGCTAGATTATACACACTTAGAGAAATGAACTAGGACAAGAAATATACAATAAGTTCATAAATGTATGTTATGTACAATTGTGCTAGGAAGGACATAGTAAAACATTTGATTGATAAATTGTGAGATTAAGTTGTATTAATCAAAGCTATAATTACTTTTGAATGTAATGAACTAAAGAAAAGAAATCTAGATTTTCATACTCTAATTTGCTGCAGAAATTGAATCATTATTTTCAAGGGTTTAGAGAGGAAATCTTAAAGTTAAAACAAAAAAGGTGTAGATATTTAGGTAAGCTAATTATCTTTAAAATGGGGTTACAATTAGTGAATAATTGAATGAGACATACTTAATTTACTAGGTTTGTTCTAGCATGAAATTTTGTAGAAAATAACTACATTTTTCATTATTTTAGAGTTAAGATTTTACGATTCTCAAAATAGAAAATTTATAGATTAGGAAATTATGATTGTATATATATAAAAACATAGTTTGAAAAGGGACTAAAGAATAGTGAAAACTAAGATTAAGATAATATATTGCCAACCAAATGAAAGTTAGCTAATGCAATTAAAGAAACATTTCTTAGACTTGGAAGTGATTACAAACATGCATATTGCATATTATAAATGAATAATTGAATATGTATAGAATAGAGAATCAAACAACTTGTATAAACATTATAAGATAAATTAAAGAAGCTAGTGGGAGAGCTCAACACCAAAATTGAGTAGTTGGAAGGTTTACAAAAGGTAAGCATAAGCTTAGTATGAAAGTGTTGGAGGTGAGACAATGGGTTGCTAATGTGTTTATATGGTTTTATGTGAATGGTTACTTGAATAATTCTAATTTCAAATTATGTGAATATGAGATGCTATGACAGCAGATAATAGAAATGCTTTATGAATGGAAATATGAATTGAACATGATAATGATGCATAAAAACTTAAGATAATACATTTCCTAAATAAAGGAGTTATGACAATTTAGATAACTTGCAAGTTCCATTTTGATTTAACAGTCCAATCATTTCTGTCTATATGTCCTTGATATGTTCTAAATGTGATCCTTAGGATATCTGATTTGATTAACACTGGCCAGTGTCTGTCACAGTCCTTTGCGACTGTTCTATTTGTGGAACTCCCAGGGTAAGTGTTGGTGCTAAATTACACATAGTTTAAGGCTCATTTTAGCATGTATTCAGAGGATTTAGATTGAATTTAAGGTTGTTTAGTTAATAGGAATATATACTTTTATGTTTTTATTTTATTTTTTAGGGAAAAGTCTGATTATGATATGACTAGGTCAATCATATACAACCATGTTTTGCCTTTGTCATATGTTGATTTTATTGATAAAGAGGCATTTTCATTATTATTTTATGTTATAATAATTACTTGAATAGTCAATTCTTCCTAAGGTCATCAAGTATATAACTTGATAGTAAAACCCTTAGGTTAAATATGAGTTCAATTATGATTTATTCCCAGTCATTTAATATTATTGAAATAATAATAAATTAAGGGTAGTATGCTGTTGACTGATGGTTATGTTTTGCAAATCATGTATATGAGATATTAAGTCAACTAATAGGTACTTGTTTGAAAAATGATGTACTAGATTGACCCACTATGAGAATACTGCAAAGATAATTTTCATAAGTAATTCTCATTATAGTAATATTATTTTAGTCCTCTGACCTTCTAATCACCATGGATTTCTACATAATTATTTTGTATTTTGACACATTCTAACATTGTCTTTAATAGGATGATGAAATATATTATTGTTGGATATAAAATGAGTTACGTAAAGAATGTGAGTGATTAAGAAGGAATTTATCCCTCATTTAATCTAAGTAAGATATCTATGGGCCGCTTGATAAGATAGATTGAAGAAAAGTGCATGGCCATGCTAGAATGAATTGATAAAGAGTTATCAATCTTAGTCTACTTAGAATCAAGAAATAATGTGGTTGAATTGTATAAGGATGACATAAACTATTCCTTATGTTCAATCAAGGTATCGTGTGACAAAAGGACTACAATATTCACTGTAAATTAGCTTATGTTAGATTATCAGCCTTCACATAATTTAGGTAGTCATAATGTCTTGCTAGAGGCCACTTATGACTAGTAGGCCTAAATTAAGATTTTAGGCCTATTGCAATTGTTATGTGAACCTACAGGGTCACACATTTAGGATAGGCCCAAAATGAACTTGGGTTTACCAACCCAAGAAAAACTCTATGGAAATAAATAAATAAATTTGGGTGTGTGTATATATATATATATATAAAGGCAATTTTTATCTTAAATAAATAGGAAATAATTTCTGTTTGGGAATTTGGATCAAAACATAAATGGAGAGGTGAAATATACTAAAAATGTTTTAGTAAGTAAGGAGTTACCAAAATCATTTTTTACCAAAACATTTTAGTAAGTGAAATCCTAATAAAAAAGTGTAAATATATCCTTTTTGTATTCTACCTCTTGAATTTTTCACCTTTTTGAGAAGAAAATGTATAGAGTGAGTAGAAAGTGAGACTTTCAAGAAAGAGTGCTAGCACACATACTCATTTTCGTTTGAGGCTATTTTTGTGGAAACTAGTAGAGGATGTAGCCATATTGGAGGCATCTCAATTCGACAAGGAATACTAAAAGCTCAAGGCATGGTGTCATTGGTGTGAACCCCCTCTCATCCTTCCATTAATCTTGCTCTTTTTTTTTTTTTTTTTTAATCTTTGTTAAGGTTTCGAAAACCTTATGTAAATCAATTAATAAAATTAGATAGATCCTGTAAGGGGTTTATGAAAGAAATTTTCATTTTCACTACATTTTTGTATCATAAAAATCCCAACAAAGTAGAACTTAGAGGTGGATGGTGCTAGAATGAGCATGAAAGGAGCAAAAATAAAGTAAGAGGATATATATGGAATGTTGTCACAGTCGTGGCTTGATGCGCAATCAGGAGATGTCTAAAGTAAAGCCAAGCAAAGTTGTTGTTGGAGTTCTGTGGCGACCGTGGGAGATGAACGATCATGGAGTCCTATGTCCCAAGTCTTCTGTGGAAAGTGATGATGTTGAGAAATTGCCATTCCTTTATTAGAAGCCCCTTCATCATGATCGCGGATGCAATAGCAATCTCGAACAGCTGGATTCCAGCAAGGAACATGCTGATGTGTACATTTTAAAAGTGCAAATCTAAGGGAATGATAAGTGCTAAAAGTAATAGATTTTGAGCACTAAATAGTTGCATTTCATTATTAGAAATATAGCTTTTTATCTTTTAAAAGCATGATTTATGATTATTTGGATTAAGAGTCAATCTAGTTAGTTTTTTTTGTTATTTTATTCATTTTTAGTTTATTATTATACTTTTTACATTACTGTCGTGTTAATTCTTATAGGTTCCATCAAGTTGGAACTCATTTTGGAATGAAAGTAATAAGGACTTAAAGCTAGGAGCTAATTTGGCCATTAAAGAGGGCAAGAAATCAAAGAATGAATAGTAAAAGAATGACACAACTATATCACGTTACAGACATAGCCGTATCTAGTTGCAAGTTTGGAATTATGTAGAAATCAAGTCAAACACAACCATGTCATCTGAGTGACACAACCATGTCTGAGTGTTATGTTTCAAGTCTGCAGAGGTCTTATATGACACAACCGTGTCACTTGGGTGACATAGCCGTGTCAGAGAGCTCAATATCCGGGTGAAGATTGCGTGAGGCAACCGTGTCACTTGGAGCTGCTGATTTTAGAAAGTTCATCTGGGTGACATAGGCATGTCTGAGTGCTATATAAGAAAGTGAAGATTAAAGATTAAAGCATCAAGATTAATCATAACTATTTTCTTCTCCTTCTTCTCTTTCTTATACTTTTTATTATGGGTTTTTCTTATGAATTTTCAGGGATTAATGACATTATGTTAGGCTAAATTTTTCTTTGTTAGGGATTAATAATTCGAATATGATATAGGCTTTCTATTTAATATACTCATTAGTTTTTGCATGCTGTGTTTATTGTTCTTAATGCTTGGTATTGCTTGGCCACCAATAACATAATCATGATTGGAATTATGCATTGAGAGATGGTAATACTAATAGACCTATATACACAAGTTTAACTTGACTCCAAACTAGAGATATATTGAGTTGATTAAATTTCCTTTCGAGTTGTGCTTAATAATTCACAATTTTGACATTTAGGTGTTTGGACTGCAATGAGAGTTGGATCTTTATTACTTTGATTGATAATTATGAATTTTAATTAATTAAGGCTTTAGAAAAATTTAGGATATTCATGACTAATTGAGTAGTAAATTTTGGTAGTATAATGATTATAAGGTGATTTAATTCCTAGCAATTTTTATAAATATAATTTGTTTCTTAATTTTGTTGAATTATTTCTCCATCTTTGAAGTAGATTTCTTGAATTCACAATTTAGATTAATTTTACATACATTTATTTTTAGCCTTAGACAATAAGAGGTTGGTAAATAGGTGATTGGATCAAAATCTCTATGGGACAATATTTTTTATACTACTTGTCAACACCGTGCACTTGCGGTTCTCACAAATAAGGAATATGAAGGGACGTTCTAGAAGGGGGTATAAAAGGACAATAACCCTGAATTCCAGCACAAGAATTCTCATTCCAAGGTCTAACCAACTAATTGAAACAAATACACCAAGTGAGAGGAGGACAACAGGAGAAAAAAAAGCTTGGAGAAGAGGACACCATTGAAGATTTTAGAAGCTTCTTGATAACAATTCTCTATCCTTTCTTTGGTTGTAAATATAATTTTGATATTCATTTGTATTTTAATTGATTGTTAAATATTATAGCCATAAGTGGCTAAGCTCTTTTTTGTTATTAGGATTTGAAACCCATTTCATTTAAGTTTAATATGATAGATCTTATTTCCTTTATCTTGCATATTGTGTTTATTGTGCTTGTTAAATGTTGTAGATGGCCAACTACAACTCTTATTTAAGAATATACATTGAGAAATGGTAGTCTTAATAGACCCATAAACACAAATTAAATGGGTTAATGACTTGAGAGAGCTTAGCTTGATTTGATTCTCATTTGGTTTGCTTAATGTCTTTCTTGTTTAAGATTAATTCATTTCCATGGTGACGATGAGAGTTAAGCGTTAGGTTTTGTGCATTAATTGTGTAATTCCACAAGTGCTAAGAGGGGGGGGGGGGGGTTGAATTGGTTTTTTAAACACTATGGGTAATTTATAATTTTTAAAAATGAGCAATCTAAAAGCAGAATTAGAGCACTAAAGGTTGGAGAAGAAGAGCAAGATAAACATAAGGAATTATAGAGGTTCAGCCCTCAAAGCCTACGTCCTCTCCTCAACCACTTATTGACACTTTCAATCAACTATCAATCTTCTTCAAGGTGTAGATTCAATCCTTACGAGTTTAAACTAAGCTACCCAAGTTTTTTTCAAAAGGTTTAGACTTAAACCTAAGTGTTTTCCCAAGGCTTACACTCAAACCCAAATGCGAAGATTAATACTTTTAGCTTACAAGTGAATAAAACCCTAACCCAACTCACTCAATCACACTATTAAACTATTGAATAAAGGTAATAAGCACTCACAATTAAATTCAAGATTAGATGCTCAAAGATTGCTCTAAACTTGTTTGCTTAACTTCATTAACTTTCTCCAGCTAAAATCAGAGGGGTATTTATATCCTCAAAGAGAAAAAGAGCTATTGGAGGTGTATTTAATGCAAATAGAGCCGTTTAAACCACCTACAAAAAGCATCTCTGCACGTTCATCATGATCAAGACAAATTTTTCATGTTCATGACAAATTCGACATGATCTTGAAAACTGGGGTGCCAAGCTAGAAATTTGAATTTTTGTACTTTCATGATCATGATACTGGTGCTGGCTGTCCATCATGATCATAGTTGTGATCATGACACTGGTGGTGACTGGCTTTAGGAATTTTTCCAAAATTGTAATTTTTATTTTTGTAATTTTGCTAGAAATTTTTTTTGAATTATTGGAATCCACTTTGACCACTTATAATGAAGATTTCCATCATTTTTTACCAAATCCGACTTCAGCTTTTGCTACAAAAATTTGATCTTCGATTTTGCCTTTTATCACCGTTATGATGCATTTATCACTACTTGTGCCATAACTAATAGTTTCAACTTTAATCAACCTGACTATAAACACTTAAACACCCATATGAAATATAATTTTAATCAATTATTTATGACCATAAAAATGACTGTTTTACCCCTCAAGATTCAACAATTTCCCCCTTTTTGATAGTAACACATAATTATGTAAGATTAGGTTAAAAGATTGAGAGGAATTACTGCCTTATAAAATAAGCCTAACATAAAAAATGCAAAGCTCAATATGTAAGTCCATTTTGCATACTTCAACAAGAAGTCATCAATGAGTGAAAAAGTATAAGAGAAACATTATCATGAACATTAGCAATTATAGTCTTAATAGTTGATTTCAGAATTTAATCAGTTAATAATCATGGTCAAAACCATGACTTAGTGAGCATAAGCTGCACCTGTTAGTTTGCCACAGAACATGCAAGTAATAAAAAAAATTTGCCAATGGAATCACTAGCCTAATGAGATGAATCCAAAGTTCACAAGTTCACTATATGCTCATTAGCCAACAATATAAAATTCAACAAAATCAAAAGTTAATAGCCAATTAACCATTTCAACAAAAAACAAAATTCATTAACCGGTAACAATTTAATCAAATAGAGATTCAATCTCTATATCCAATAACCATAAGCAAAACATAGAGTATCCAATATATAATGCCTCCACTTAAAAAAAATATCACAACACATTGACCAACAATAACAACTCCAAAATTATATATCATGAATATCCATACCAAGTCAAGCACAAAAATAACAAACTTTTTAAAATCAATATCGAACATCATAGTCACACACTTAATATCCACAAATCAATACCAATTCACAGAAATAATATTCAATAACTATTAACCAACACTCCAAACAAATAATAAATATCCACTTAATCAAATATTCACATCATAAAATATTTAAAATACCAAATATCCAAAATATAATACTGAAACAAGCCTAACTTAGCCTTTTCTCCCCCTTTGTTACTATTAAAAACAATTAGGCAAGGGAAGAAGCTAATGTACAAGGCAAAAGTGAACTAAAACAACAACAAAACAAAGAAAATATGTCCCAAAAGTTTAATAGGCTGCAACCACATGAAGTTTTGGTAAAGACTTGAAAACCAAAATAAATTTATGAAATGATACAAATGATGCAGATTAGAGAAATTCATGAGGAGTAGGGAGGTTGGCCTTAAAATAGGCTACATTAGTAGCCATGGTGTCAAATTTCTTTTCTAAGGCAATAAGGTGAGACCTTAAGATGGAAAGAGAAGTCCTAACTGGTCCAAACTGAGCAGCAATGTGGAGTTGAAGCTGATCAAGCATAAAGTGAAAATGGGTGGTTGGCTCGACCTCTTCATCATCTTTAGGGAGTTGAATGCGAGGGAGCTTCTTGGAGGTTGAAGGACCATTAGCTTCTACTAGAATTCAGGAGTGTCAGAATCCCACCAAATTGTATTACCCTCCTTGTCCACTTCTATTTAATGAATATCACTATTAACCACAAATTTTCGAATCGTAAAATTATGAGCCCAACTATCCAAATTTAATTTGTCATCTAGTTGAATTTTGATGGTATGGGAGAGCATTTGTCATCCATATCTAGCAGCTGCAGGTGTTTGGCAAGGAGAGTGATGTATGCCTAAACTCAAATTTTGCTAGATTTAGCAGTAGTAATACTCCATAAATGATTCGCAAAAAGCTTAGCCAAGGCCAAATCTTTCCATTTTTTGCCATGCCAAAGCACAAAGAGTTCTAATTTTCAGAAATTTCCATGGCTTTCCCTTAGCCAACATAGAATAGGACACAAATCGATAAAGGTATTTATGCACAAAGGAGATCAGACTTGAGCTCTTAGCACTTCTTGGTTGAAAATGACTCTCTTATCAATTCTTTCCAAGCATTGTTGTCATCGAACAATGGTTCATCCTTGTAGGAACAGTTACCCATGGTTGGCAATTTTAAAGCTTCGCTCAATTGATTAAGTGTGAGGGTTCTCTCTTCATCACACAACCTAAAGGACAGTGAATGGTCCTTCTCTATTTTCAGTGTTGACAGAAATTCAAGGGTGAGAGTGTAAGAGGTGACTTCATGAAGTTCAATAAACTCACTAAGCTTCATTTTATCAAGTAACTCTCTCATTTTTCTCCATACCTCAATTCCCTCACACAATCTTAGTAAAAAATGTGAGTTAATAAATCAACCGAGATTTCAGAATTTTGTACCTTTCTTTTTGGTCTTTTGTTTTGAGTGAGGACAATAAATATCAAACAGACCCTTTTTCTTACAATTTTATGTTGTTTTCCCTTCCTTGTCGGTTCCTTAGAGATTGATATAGTGACATATGCGATTTGGGTGGGGATGATTCAAGTGGGAACTGTGAAACAAGTGGTTTTTGTAGCTGATTTGATATTTCCACTTAGAGATGATGTGATGATGAATGATCATTATAAAATGACTATTAAAATGATGTGGGATTAGGTTAAAAACAAAAAAGGAAAGAGGAATCTACAAAAAATTCGGTTAAAAGGAGAGAAGGTAGTGGTGTACGGTGCTGGAGGAAAAATATGGAAAATTAGGTTAAAAAAATGCTTTAAATACTGTTATAACCCTAGACGTGTCATAGGTAATGAATGGAGTGTCATGACCATGACAAAAATTTGACACCGCAGTTAAAACTCATTTGGTCATACCTGATGACATAGAGAGTTTTTATCACAATTAAGCAGTCATAATCAAAAGTTATGACATAGATAACAATAATGATCATGAAACTTTCTATCCAAAATCTTAAATGCATCAAAAAATGATTTCAAATGAGTTACATCATGTGATTAGCTTTTCATAATCATGAAAATTTACTCATAAAAAATAATTTTAAGTAAAAAATCATGAATTTATTTGAAAGAATAGAACCTTCATTGTCAGTGACAGCAGTACAATGATCATGATTTAAATCCAGAATTTTTAAAAAATCAAACTTTGAATTTTGGTTGAGCCATTTTAAACACAATAAGGACTAATTTAATTTTGCACCATAATCAATCAAGATTCAATGATAAATCAAATTAAGCACTCAAGGATCAAACAATTAATTATAATGAGACAAACAAACATGTATCACAATGTATTGCCATCCAACATGCCAATTTCTTTTTTGATGAAATTCATTATTTCTTCACAAAGAGGCTTAGTAAACATATCCGTAAGTTGGTTTGTTGTATCAATAAATTCCAATACAACATCAGCTTTTTGCACATCATCACGTAAAAAATGATGCCTAATGTCAATATGTTTACTCCTAGAATGTTGAATTGGATTTTTGACAAGTTTATTGCACTTGTGTTATCACATTTAATTGGAATATGATCAAGAACCAATCCAAAATCCATGAGTTGTTATTTAATCCATAACACTTATGAACAACAACAACCTGCGACAATATACTTCGCTTCAGCGGTGCACAATGCAATTGAATTTTGTTTTTTACTAATCTAAGAAACAAGACAATTTCCTAGAAATTGACAAGTACTAAAGGTACTGTAACACCCCAACCCCACCAATACCTTTACTAGATGGCCACTGCTCGGCCTTACGTAGCTCAAGCACTGGTGTGGCAGAGAATCACTTCCATCACATCCAACTACTTTTAAAGTCTTGCAACTTATACATATAGATGCACTCCACCATTACATAGAACTAAACCAAGTCTTACTTCTTAATTATATACAAGTGTTGAATTACAACTATCAATAAAGCCTGCTAAAAAACTTAACAATTCTATAACAAAATATTCTAACAGAACACTTCTCGTCAAGCTCTTCACAAATTCTGCTACTCCTGCTAACACCAAGCTATGTCCTCGATAACTAGTCATGATAACCCATTACTCTGGAAAGTTTTATAAAAAAAATAGTGAGTATTTTTGAGAGAAAACACCCAGAGAGTGGTCAGAATACAATGATAAGCAGAGTGGGAACAATAAAATGTAACTAGAAGAGATGCAATAAATTGAGAGCAAGAGGGCAGACATATAAATGTAAGATGTACAATAGTCATTTACATCATAATTTAAAATAAATTTGCATTACTCATTTAATTTAGACTATATTCGCCTTAATCTTTCATGACAATTTAACATGAAACTTATGAGCTATTTAGGCCAAATTTCACTTCATTTCAAAATTTTTCTTTAATAGCATATCTGCATATTATGTCTCGTAAATAGGCATACAGGCACTTAGGCCCAAAAGCATTTAAGCGATTCTGAGAATTTATATTAAGTACAATTATTTTAAAATTATCACAATGGCCTCCTTATGAATTTTGTGTAATAGCCAATTATATTTTGTTACATTTAAATTATAAAATTCTTTTAATAGTTTAACAGTATGTATCTCCCAACTACAAGCGTTAAACTCACTTCCATAAAAGCTGCTTAGATAAGTACTACCATTAAATATTCTCAAAGCACTGATTCATAATTTCAAGCGCATAGGCGTATATTCACAAGTGCAAATAATGCATGAGCACATACGCACAATTTCACAACTCACAGGTTGATATCGATGTGGCGGGTACCATTTGGCATATCGAAGGTTCATCACAATTGTATGCATACAAATAAGACCACTTGGATTCGCCACAACAACATATTGAATCTCAAGCGCTGTCCACAAGATAATTATCATAATAATTGGCCATTACGAATCTCAACTTTCATCAATTCATATCTCATTGTACTGAAAGTACGAATAATCTCTTTAATTTATGCGAGTTGCTGTGTCCCGGACACAGTTTGACGTACCCCGGGCACGATCTTATTACAACCTTCCGAACCTTTGTATTGTGCTCAAATATACATATTTTCACGTCATTTACTATATAATTGTTTATTAATAGTTCTTATAAGGCTTAAGTTTGACTTTAGTAAAATAATCTCAATTCCGTTCTTTACGAAATTTGATATGTTAATTCTTAACTTAGGTATGTGCACTTAAATATTTCATCAAATATTCCACATTGTATATTTTTAAGTAATTTTCTTTGGGTTATTAACTTCATGTGTTTAAAGTACTTTGCAATTGATTTTACTCAAATTGGATATATATGATAGAAGTTATATCAACCTTTGTTCATTATGGTTAGACTATTTTCTTGATGTTGCGCAATACAATGTATTGTTCTAGCAGACCATCCAAACAGAAAAATTTGATATTTACTATTTCTTTTAAAGTTATTGAAGACATTTTTAAGTTTCTATGGGATCAAAATTCATCTTATTTAGAGTTGTATGACTAAAGTTATGGTATTTTGAAGTTCACTGTGCTTACTCAAAAACTGTCAACTTGACAGAATTCATTGGGTGCAATAAAAAATTCATCAAATATTCTACGGTTTATATTATTTAGTAAAATTTTCCAGATTTAAATTTGTGTGTGTCTATAGTGTTTTTCAATTGGTTTCTCACCAATTGGATTTCGGAGTTGAAAGAAATATTAAAAACACTTTGGAATGGTCAAGCTGTTTATAGAATTTGCGCAATAAAAAGTATAGCTCTTAAACATCATCTAAAAAGCATTATTAAGTTTTTTCTATTTCTAAAAAATTTGTAGATCACAAATTAATGTTTTCAAAAACTCAAAATTTAGCTCATTTGGAGTTACATAACTCCAGGTATAGCTGATACTATTTTACTGTTCACATGTACACGAAATTTCTGAATCTTCAATGTTAAATCTTTTCTCTTTAATTAATTCTCATCAACTAATTGTTTGAAATCATTTTATGATATTAATAAATCTAATAATTATTCTTTTCAATTATTAATTGTGTAGAACTTTACCACAAACCTAATGTTTAAACTTAATTTTCTCTTCAAGATTCAGAAGAATCGAAGATATGAAAACCAAAAGAAACAATCACAACTATGATTAATTTAATAATCAAGAATTTCAAGGAATCAAATCATAATTTAAGGAAGCAAGTAACCAAGAAGGATTTCTACATAAAGAAGAAAATTTCTATATTTGGATCAAAATAGAAATTAATAAAAAAGTTAATAGAATTGATAAAGATTTTTTTTTTTACTCAAGAAGAAGAAAGGAAACAAGTCCACTCACTTTGCCTTGCTTTGTCTTTCACGTCCCTCTTTTTTTTTTTTAGTTTTGCTTTCTAGTTTTGAAGAGAAAAGCAACTCCCTTCCTTTCCACAAAGTTCCCGATTCTTCACCCCCTTTTCGTTCTTTTTATTTATATAGGAAAACAACCCCCTTCATTTAGTCTATAAGCACCGCCATATACTCTCCCCCAATTCCTTCTTCTTATCCTTTTCTTATCTCTTTTTTTTCCCTTAAACCAATAAAATATTGCCACAAGGTTAGTTCTAAAAAAAAAATCTAAACCTAGTTAATTATCTATACTTATTTATTTATTTTTGGTTCTAACCAATCAAATATTGCCACAAAAATAACTTCTAGCAAAATCTTAGGGATTTTATACTTATGATCCTTCAACTTTCATTGCATATATAAATAACACCAATCGATTATTTATTTATACAAATTAAGTTATTTATGTATTTGCTATTAATTCATTTATTGACTTTAGAATATATATTAAGACCTTAACTTGGTCTTAAGGACGCGGATGTTACAATTCTTCCCCCCTAAAGGAATTTCATCCTCGAAATTCAAGAAAACTGATATCTTTATGCTCCATAGATAGAAACTAATTGGGGTACTATTGTCTCATGTCCTCTCTTTTCCAAGTAGCTTCTTCTTGAGAAGTATTTTTCGATAGCACCTTGGCCAAATGAATCACTTTGTCGTAACCTCAAAACCTCTTATAGCCAAAATATTTCCTCAAAACTCTTCATGTCACTACACAGTTTTATAACAACATATTTTTCACTATCAATAGTCACTATCAAATTAACTAGCATACCATAAAATAAATAAATTCCCATTCTAGAGTCATAAGTTCACACTTTCAATAATATTATCATTCTTTTTCTCTTTCTTTCTTATACCATCATCATTGGTCACCATTAACTAGCTAATATGCTCAAGCATAAGTCAACTTATACTATGTATTAATAACAATCACCAAAAATTTTGCTTCTGTACCTCAAGATAGATTAAATCTGCTTCTCAAACTTTGAGTTTACCGTTGAGCATTATTATTATCTCCTCTTCTTTATTTTCATAATCGCCTCTTTTCCTCATACTCCATGTTTTCAATTATCATCACTAACAACCTCTTCCCACTGTTCTTCTTATCACTGTATACTTTATTTATTTCCTTAGTCATTCCTCCCAATGATCATATTTCTATACATCATGGCACATTTAATGTTTGTTTTCACAACTATACTTACATCCACCAATCATCCAAATCCTATAATTGAATTTCAATGTACATCACGAAGTCTAATTTGCTAGATTATTAATTCACCATCTAATAACCACAAGGTTTAATGTTTCCTATTATTAGCAAAACTCATCAAACTTAAACTCACTATTTATCACCATAAATATAAACATTAGGATATTATTTATCATTCGATTTTTCCTTTTTCATACTTATTTAATTTGTAATCAATCTTAAATTTAATCAGAGATTCTTCTATCACACTTTCATAACGCTATTCTAGCATGCTACTCTATTCATATGTTAAACTTAACGCTCTCAAGGTAACTAGCACAACTCAAATGGTGCAAGCTCAGCTCGAACATAAGGCTTTTACTTAATCTCCAAAATATGAACTTATTTCTTACAATCTAAACAAATAAACCTTCAGATTGGCCTTTCTTATAACTACACTTTTAGCTTTCTTAAACTGAAACAACTCCATTTAAAATTTAAACTTTGAATTCTATTTTCTTACTCCACACATTTACTTATGCAACCATTATCCTATTATAATTACACCTCATATAGTTTATGAATTGTGCATATATAATATCATATAACAATCCTTCTTACTTGATAAATTTCTACGATTCACACTTACCCACAATGTTAGGGTCATATCATTATAGAGCTGTATTTAATAATATATTCAAATCTCTTTAATATACTTCATTCTATCATCATTAATTTCTGTATCAACTCTTAAGATCAAACCTAAATACAGTTAGTATGAAAAAGCTCATATCACTATTATTATCTTAACTACAAGTAAATGTATTAAATCAATTATCTAAAGCTTTGTTTGCATCAGACAGTTTAGCCTTATCTTGATTCATCATTGCAAATAAATATTCTAACTTATAATTCATGTCAAATGAAATTATCATATTCCTATGGTCCATTTAGTGAGCCTTTAGCCCTTTCACTGGCTTCACCTTGCCTAGCAACCGTTGTTGCATTTTAGGGTGCGTATGATTCTTTTTCATACATTTCTTCTTGCACTATTCATGAACATTCTTGGGCATAATGTCCTATTTTATTGCATAAAAAAACACTCAGTATTCTTCTTAGGACAACCACCAACGTGATTAACCTTACACTTATTACACCACGATGTATCAACTTTTCTTAACTACTCAAGAGTTACAATTGATTGTTGCCTTAATAGAACCATCAAGTGCTTTATTGATACTTGACTTCTCTGATTTTGACTACTGCCTCGATTCTTATTTTTGCCTTTAGAGTATGGGTGGAATCGTAACCTTTTTTTCTTTATTTTCTTTCAAGATGGTCCTTGGGATTCTGATTAAGCAATGGCCCTAGCTTTCATAGTTTATTCTAATTCTTGCTCTAATTTTTCTTCCTCCATAGCTTTTTCCACCCAACCTCTAAATGTAGTACCAGTGTATAAATTGAATTTACTCCATAAGCTGGTATGTAATCTATCTTTAAATTTTTCACCTTTCTTCTCTTCAATGGAATACATATCTTTTGCATATCGGCATAAATCCTTAAATTTGTCCACAAATTCTTTTATAGTCATTGATTCCTGATCTAAAGATACAAAGGATCCTACTTTTCCCTTTTTGTAGCTCTTTGTCAAGTATTCTCTATAAAATTTGTCTTTAAATATTTGCTAGGATAGAGCTTCACCACACAGATTTTTTATTCTAGTCAACCAATCATCTGCTTTATCGAATAACAAACCATACACATTGCTTATCCTTTCTTCCTCTGAGAGTTGCAATGTGTTTAGGGCTTTCTTGGTAATCTTTATATACTTATTTGCTTGACCAGGATTTGAGGTATCATAAAATTCATATGTTCTATGCTTTTTAGCATGCTCAATCACATTTCCTAGCCTCTTGTTAAATAGTGTCATTGTCATTATGCGTGCTAACATCGTAGCGTCAACTTGTACAATAGGTTGCACAAGAGGATTTGCCAAATTTTCTTAGTCCTGTGGTAGTTGATAGTTTCGGGCTCTCCTAGGAACATTTCCTATGTTTGGCACCATTATTATAAATCTTAAACTTCCACGCTTGCTCTCACCTTGCTCGCCTTATGATGGCATTTGCCTACTACTAGAGTTCTCTACCTAAGCAATCATATTATCTCTACCTCATTGGGCACCATAACCTTTATCTCAACCTCTCCTTCTATCTCAATTGCCTAATCTCCCTCTTTTAATTCTTGCCATTTCCTGATAAAATAAGATAAAGTCAAATATCTTAATAAACTTCATTGCCGTTTATATTTTATTCGCTAAATGTACTAACTTCTACAAAATTCTAATAATTCTGCCACCAAGACATTAATCAATCAACTTATATCATCAAAGTTTCAATATTTCTTATTCTACACTGTGTTTGTCATATCATCGCTCACTTAAACTAAATATCAAGTTCAAGCTTACTTACACATTTCATTTTCTTATTCAACCTTTCTTGTCTTTACTCTTTCCTAAGTGAAACGAATCTCCCTGAAATTCTTATATAAATTCACATAAAACATCATTCCATTAGTTCACCTATGGCAAAGTCTCAATCATTATTGTAATTCAACTTTTATATAATAAAATAGAATAAACCACTATATTATACTAATGAATATGAATTCCATCCACAATCAGACATAAAGTTCTTATAAATTATTAATACCCATAACATCTATCAACCATATATTCAAATCCCAAATCCTCATATCTCATCGTAATTCATAGTTTCCATTCTCATAGAACATATCTTAATAGATTATCTTTATCTACTGCTGAACTTTTGGTCACATATATCATATTTGTATCATAAGGTGGAATAAATCAATATATGATTTTACTAATTATAAATCCCATACCTAATAAACACACAATTCCAATGGACTTATTATTAGCTATAAATTCTATCGACTTATAAACCAAGACCCTTACTTATACTTTTACCTCTAATTCCTACCATCTTCCTAAAATACGTAATTAAATAACTTCAATAATCCTTCCATCAACAAAATTCAATTGCAATTTCTAATATCCACCAACTTTCCATATTTCTTAGTGTCTACAAAATTTGACTAAACCGATGCTCTGATACCAACTTTGTAACACCCCAACCCCACCAATACCTTTACTAGATGGCCACTGCTCGGCCCAACCTAGCTCAAGTATTGGTGTGGCAGAGTATCACTTCCATCTCATCCAACTACTTTTAAAATCTTGCAACTTATACATTTAGATGCACTCCACCATTACATAGAACTAAACCAAGTCTCACTTCTTAATTATAGATAAGTGTTACATTACAACTATCAATACAGTCTGCTCAAACACTTAACATTTCTATAATAAAATATTCTAACAGAACACTTCTCATCAAGCTCTTCATAAATTTTGCTACTCTTGCTAACACCAAGCTATCTACTCGATAACTAGTCACGATAACCAATTACTCTGAAAAATTTTATAAAAAAAAGGTGAGTATTTTAGAGAGAAAACACCCAGTGGGTGGTCAGAATACAATGAGAAGCAGAGTGGGAACAATAAAATTTAACTAGAAGAGATGCAATAAACCGAGAGCAAGAGGGCAGACATATAAATGTAAGATGTGCAGTAGTCATTTACATCATAATTTCAAATAAATTTGCATTACTCATTTAATTTATACTATATACGCCTTAATCTTTCATGGCAATTTAACATGCAACTTATGAGCTGTTTAGCCCAAATTTCGCTTCCTTTATTTCAAAATTTTTCTTTAACAGCATATTTGCATATTACGTCTTGGAAATAGGCATACAGGCGCTTAGGCCTAAAAGCATTTAAGCGATTCTGAGAATTTATATTAAGTACAATTATTTTAAAAATATCACTATAGCCTCCTTATGAATTTTTTGTAATAGCCAATTATACTTTTGTTACATTTAAATTATAAAATTCTTTTAATAGTTTAACAGTATGTATCTCCCAACTATAAGCGTTAAACTCACCGCCATAAAAGCTTCTTAAATAAGTACTATAATTAAATCTTTTCAAAGCACTGATTCATAATTTCAAGCGCATAGGCGCATAATAACAAGTGCATATAATGCATGAGTATAGACGCACAATTTCATAATTCACAGATTGATATCGATGTGGCGGGTACCATTCGGCACATCGAAGGTTCATCACAATTGTATGCATACAAATAATACCACTTGGATTCGCCACAATAACATATTAAATCTCAAGCGCTGTCCACAAGACAGTTATCACGATAATTGGCCATTACAAATATCAACTTTCATTAATTCATATCTCACCGTACTGAAAGTACGAATAATCTCTTTAAATCATGCGAGTTGTTGTGTCCCGGACACAGTATGACGTCTCGTAGAACCCAGCCGTACCCCGGGCACGGTCTTACTACAACCTTCCAAACCTTTATGCTATGCTCAAATATACATATTTTCACATCATTTACTATATAATTGTTTATTAATTGTTCTTATAAGGCTTAGGTTTGACTTTAGTAAAACAATCTCAATTCCGTTCTTTACGACATTTGATATTTTAATTCTTAACTTAGGTATGTGCACTTAAATATTCCGTCAAATATTCCACATTGTATATTTTCAAGTAATTTTTTTTGGGTTATTAAATTCATGCATTTAAAGTAAGTTGCAATTGATTTTACTGAAATTGGATAGATATCATAGAAGTTCTATCAAGCTTTGTTCATTATGGTTAGGCTGTTTTCTTGATGTTGCACAATACAATGTATTGCTCTAGAAGACCATCCAAACAGAAAAATTTGATATTTAATATTTCTTTTAAAGTTATAGAAGACATTTCTAAGTTTCCATAGGATTAAAATTCATCTCATTTAGAGTTGTATGACTAAAGTTATGGTTTTTTGAAGTTCACTGTGCTTACTCAAAAACTGTCAACTTGAAAAAATTCATAGGGTGCAATAAAAAATTCATCAAATATTCTACGGTTTATATTATTAAACAAAATTTTTCTATAGTGGTTTTCAATTGGTTTCTCACCAATTGGATTTCTGAGTTGAAAGAAATATTAAAAACACTTTGGAATGGTCAAGCTGTTTACAGAATTTACGCAATAAAAAGTATAGCTCTTAAACATCATCTAAACAACAAAATTAAGTTTTTTATATTTCTGAGAAATTTTTAGAGCACAAATTAATGTTTATAAAAAAATAAAAAATAAGCTCATTTGGAGTTGCATAACTCTAGTTATAGCTGATACTATTTTACTGTTCATATGTACATGAAATTTCTGAATCTTCAATGTTAAATCTTTTCTCTTAAATTAATTCTCACCAACTAATTGTTTGAAATCATTTTATGATATTAATAAATCTAATTAATAGTCTTTCCAATTATTAATTGTGTAGAACTTTGCCACAAACCTAATGTTTAAACTTAATTTGCTCCTCAAGATTCACAAGAATCCAAGATATGAAAACTAAAAGAAGCAATCATAACTATGATTAATTTAATAATAAAAAATTTCAAGGAATCAAATCATAATTCATGGAAGCAAGTAACCAAGAAGGATTTCTACATAAAGAAGAAAAGTTCTATACTTGGATCAAAATAGAAATTAATAAAAAAGTTAATAGAATTGATAAAGAATTTTTTTTTTTTTTTGCTCAAGAAGAAGAAAGGAAACAAGTCCACTCACCTTGCCTTGCTTTGTCTCTCACGTCCCTCTTCTTTCATTTTTTTTTTTGTTTAGTTTTGCTTTCTAGTTTTGAAGAGAAAAGCAACTCCCTTCCTTTCCACAATGTTCCAGATTCTTCACCCCCTTTTCTTTCTTTTTATATATATAGGAAAACAACCCCCTTCATTTAGTCTATAACCACCGCCATATACTCTCCCCCAATTCCTTCTTCTTATCCTTTTCTTATCTCTTTTTTTTTTTCCTTAAACCAATAATATGTTGCCACAAGGTTAGTTCTAAAAAAAAATCTAAACCTAGTCAATTATCTATACTTATTTATTTATTTATTTTTGGTTCTAACCAATCGAATATTGCCATAAAAATAACTTCTAGCAAAATCTTAGGGATTTTATACTTATTATCCTTCAACTTTCACTACCTATATAAATAACTTCAATCAATTATTTATTTCTATAACTTAAGTTATTTATGTATTTGCTATTAATTCATTTATTGACTTTAGAATATATATTAACACCTTAACTTGGTCTTGAGGACATAGATGTTACATGTATTTTTCCTATCTAGAATATTTCGGACATAGTCCACATCTGAATAGGAAACAAGAATAAATTATGCATTTCTAGGATACTAAAGTCCTAAATGAGATGTGCCAATAAGATAGTTTAATATTCTTTTGACCGCATTCAAATGAGACTCTTTAGGACAAGATTGAAAGCGAGCACACATACACACAAAAAACATAATATTCGGCCTACTTGCAGTAAGATAAAGAAGACTACCAATCATACCTTGATATTTCTTTTTATCAATGCTCTTACCATTCTCATATTTGTCAAGCTTGATAGTGGTGCACATAGGAGTCTTACTTAGCTTTGCTCCATCCATTCCAAATCTCTTAAGCAAGTCCTTAGTGTACTTTGCTTGATTGATGAAGATTCAACTTGTGCATTGTTTTATTTGTAATCCAAGGAAGAATTTAAGTTCTCCCATCATGTTCATTTCAAATTCGCTCTTCCTGCACTTAGAGAACTCTTCACATAAAAGCTCATTAGTAGCACCAAATATAATATCATCCACATATATTTACACAATGAGAATATCATCTTTATGCTTTTCGATGAAAAGTGTGGTGTCAACTTTACCTTTTGAAAAATCATTTTTCAAGAGAAATGCACTTAATCTTTCATACTAAGCGCTAGGAGCTTGCTTTAAACCATATTAAGCTTTTGATAACTTAAAGACATGATTAGGAAAGTCATGTTGCTCAAAACCTGGAGGTTGTTCAACATAGACTTCCTCCTCAATAAAACCATTAAAAAAATGCACTCTTTACATCCATTTGAAAAATCTTGAAATTTATGTATGATGCATATGTAAGTAACATCCTAATTGCTTCTAATCTAGCAACTGGAGGAAATGTTTAATCATAATCTTTACCTTCTTCTTGACTATAGCCTTATTCCTAGTAATTGCACATAGTTTATCAAGTTTATTTTTGAAAGCCCACTTGGTTCCAATTATAGGATAATTCTTAGGTCTAAGGCTAAAGTCCATACTTTGTTTCTATCAAATTGATTGAGTTCCTATTGCATAGCAAGGACCCAACTTTCATCATTTAAGGCCTCATCAACATTTCTTGGTTCAATTTGAGAGATAAAGGCAAGACTATTTAAATGTTTTAGAGAGTGTCTAGTAGTTACCCATTTTGATGGCTCACCAATGATTAAGTCCTTGAGGTGGTCTTTCTTGAAGTGCCACTCTTTAGGTAAGTCTTCATGAGTAATTGAAGTTGTGGGGGCTACTTATTCCTCTACGACTTCTTCCTTTTGAGCATCCACCATATTTTGAGGTGTCTCGATAGGAGGCGAACCAGCTTGATCATTCTCCAATGTTCCTTTTTATTGATTTATCTCTTCAAGGATACATACATCATCATCATCAACAATAACAACCTTTCTTAGCTCAAATGGATAAGTCTCATAAAAAACAATGTGCATAGACTCTTCTACCACTAGTGTTCTTTTATTGAAAACTCTATATGACTTGCTAAAAGTTGCATAGCCAAGGAAAATTACCTCATCGATTTTAGCATCAAATTTTTTGAGGTTATCCTTAATATTTAATATGTAGCACTTGCACCCAAATACCCTTAGATATAAAATCTTAGGCTTTGTTTCATTCCAAAGCTCATAGGGAGTTTTATTTAAAATAGGGCTAATGAACACTCTATTGGATAGATAACATGCGGTATTGATGGCTTCAGCCCAAAATTATTTAGGCTAATTTTACTAATTGAGCACAGTTCTAGCCATCTCAACCAAAACTCTATTTTCCTTTTCAAAAACACCATTTTGTTGAGGTGTTCTAGGAGAAGAAAAATTATGAGAAATTCCAAATTCCCTGCAAAAGGTTTTGAAATAATCATTTTCAAAATTCTTTTCAAATTATTTTCCATGGTCACTTCTTATGGAAGAAATTTTAAAAAACCTTTTTCATTTTGAATTCGTTTTGCAAGAATTTTGAAAGCTTCAAAGCCATAATCCTTTTGAGCAAGAAAGAGTACCTGAATCTAGAGTAGTCATTAATAATGACATATGCATAATACTTACCATCTAGGCTAGTAACTTTACAAGGACCAAGACCAAATAGATCCATATGCAACAATTAGAGAGGTCTAGTGGAAGTTACCTTGTTTTTGGCTTTAACTGAACTTTTCACTTGCTTACCTATTTGACATGCTCCACATATTTTTTCCTTTTGGAATTTCACTTTGGGTAGGCCAATGATATGATCACCTTTGCTTAGATCTTCAATGAGCTCCATGCTAGCATGATTAAGTCTTCTATGCCACATCCAAGAGTCATCCTTAATAGCAATAAAGCACTCAACACCTTGGTTAGTCAAAGAGCTTAAATCAATATTATAAACATTATTGACTCTTTCGCCATTGAAAATAACTTTGTGCTCATCCATATGAGCTACAAAGCATCTATTTGGTTCAAAAGTCACTTTATTCCCTTATTCATATAATTGACTAATATTAAGTAGTTTTGCTTTAAGCCATCAACAAAAAGAACATCTTTAATATAAGTATAGTGTTTCTTACTAACTCGACCAGTGACAACAATCTTACCCTTGGCATTGTTACCAAATGTAACTTTGCCTCCCTTCTTCATTTTTAAATGAGTAAAGAGGTTGACCTTCCTGGTTGTGTGCCTTGAACATCCACTATCTAGATACCACTTTTCCTTGCACATTGTGGATTCCAAGCAACCTAAAAGGAAATTGTTCATCTCACTTTAGGCACCTAAATATATTTTAGTCCTTGGAGGTTAGCATTGAAAGATCCATTATTTAAGTAACCTAAATGAGTCTTTCTAATATAACATCTAGAATTCTTGTGCCCCATCATACCATAATAATGATAAATAAAACTTTGTGCATGCTCCTTATTTTAAAATTATTAAAACCATAAGAATGAGCATGATTGTATTTCCTAAGCTTAGGTCCTTCTAACCTAGTAGCTCTAGATTTGTTAGTCTTATTTCCATTAGACTTTTTAGGTCCATTGGTTTTAAGACTAGGTTTTTGGTAAACCTTAGTAATTGGAGTATCTAGGCTTACAACTTTTGAAGAGCTAGCATGAGCATTTTCAAAACTAATTCCACCTTTAGATTTCAAAGGAGTGGAAGTCATGGAAATCATACCATCAAGAATTTCCTTTCCTTTGTTAAATCTAGAGATGGACTTCTTAAGATTGTCATTTTCATTTTCTAAAAATACATTTTGTTCAATAAGTTTTGTATTCTGATTGGCAATCTCAATTTTCTAAGAATTACTTTCATTCAATGAATTGGTTAACTCTTCATTAGAGGATTTTGACTTTTCAAGTTCTTCTTCTAGAGTTTTGACCATTTCTTTGAGTGAATTAATCCTAGACAAATATTTATCACATTTATGCATCAATTTTTCACAAGCAAGTAACATTTCATCATTGGATTCAAAGTCTAGAGTTACCTCATCATTTGAAGGTTCCTCCAATGCCATGAAACAAAGATCGATAACTTCCTCATCGGTGTCATCATCACTAGACTCACTAGAATCATCCCAAGTTGCTTTAAGTGCTTATTTCTTTTCCTTCTTATTTTTCTTAAAGGATTTTTTCAACTTTGGACATTCGAATTTAATATGACATAGTTTATTGCATCCATAATAAATGACTTAATCCTTGTTACTTGAATTTTGCTTCTTGAATCCTCTTTTTTTCTTCGTGAGGAAATTTTTAATTTTCTTGAAATCATAGCATACTCATCATCTTCTTCATTTGAGTCACTATCACTAGCGTCTCTACTTACTTTGAGAGCAATACTTTTATCCTTCTTGGTCTTCTTTTCTTCAACTACTTAAGTTATTTTGATTTTATGAGTGAGAAGCTTCCCAAGAAGTTCATTCGTAAGTAGAGTGGAAAGATTATTTGCTTCTTCAATTGAAGCAATCTTAGCTTCCCAAATCTTTTGAGGCAAAATCACAAGGATTTTGTTGTTGATATCTTCATTTGAGAATTTTTTGCCAAGTTTCCTCATAGCATTGGGAGAGTGATAAGTCTTCCATACATCTCTCTAATTTTCTCATTGGGCTTCATTTCGAATAATTCATATTCTCTTCCAAGAATTTGTAATTTTTTATTGTTTAGTTGATTGGTACCTTCATGTTTGGTCTTTAGACATTCCTAAATTTCTTTGGCCAATCTCAAATGCTCTATTCCATTGTATTCTTCCCTACTCAAACCACAATAGAGGGTGGTGATTGCCTTTCTATTTCTCATGTTGGCTTTTGATTTCTTATCACTCTATTACTTTCTAAGAATGGTTACCTCATTGCCTTTATTGTCTTTCTTTGTTGGAGGACTCCAACCTTCTTCAATAATATCCCATAAATTTACTCTTTCACTATCCAAGAACATCTCCATTTTATTTCTCTAATATACATAATCGGTACCATCAAAAAATGAGGTCTTGTGTAGCTAGGGCCATGAACATCGGGGGCGGCAACAACTTGACTTGTGGAGGCCATGATCTTTTCTCTAAGATAGTTAAATCTTTAAGAATGGAGACCAATGCACTGATACCAAATGTAATTCCACAAGTGCTAAGAGGGGGCAGGGGGAAGTGAATTGGCTTTTAAAACACTATTAGTAATTTATGATTTTTAACAATGAGCAATCTAAAAAAAAATTAGAGCATTAAGATTGAAGAAGAAGAGCAGGATAAACATAAGGACTTATAGAGGTTCGGCCCTCAAAGCCTATGTCCTCTCCTTAACTACCTGTTGAGAGTTTCAATATGCTATCAAACTACTTCAAGGTGTAGATTAAACCCTTACAAGCTTACACTAAGCTACCCAAGTGTTTTTCATAAGGTTCACACTCAAACCTAAGTGTTTTCCCAAGGCTTACACTCAAACCCAAATGCTAAGATTAGTCCTTTTAGCTTACAAGTGAATAAAACCCTAACCCAATTCACTTAATCACACTATTGAGCTATTGAATAAAGGTAATAAACACTCACCAACCCACACTCAAGAACACTCTTGAGATAAATAAAAATTACAAGAATTAAAGATGAAGATTTTGGTGGTTAAAGAATTAAACTCAAGATTGAATGCTAAAAAATTGCTCTAAACTTGTTTGCTCAACTTCATTAACTTTCTCCAGCTAAAATCATAGTGGTATTTATATCCTCAGAGAGAAAAAGAGCTGGTGGAGGTGATTTAATGCAAATAGAGCTGTTTAAACCACCCAAAAAAAAGCAGCTCTGCACGTTTATCATGATCTTCACAAATTCGTCATGATCATGAAAATTAAGGCGCTAAGCCAAAAATTCAAATTTTTTTGCTTTAATGATTATGATACTGGTGGTGACTGTATGTCATGATTACATTCATGATCATGACACTGGTGGTGACTGGCTTTAGGAATTTTTCAAAAATTGCAAATTTGATTTTTTTAAATTTTGCTAGAAATTTTTTTCTAATGATTGAAATTCACTTGTGACCACTTATAATGAAGATTTCCATCATTTTTTACCAAATCCGACTTCAGCTTTTACCACAAAAATTTGATCGTCGATTTTGCCTTTTATCATAGTCATAATGCATTTATCACTACTTGTGTCACAACTGAATCTTTTAACTTTAATCAACCTGAATATAAACACTTTGATTAAATATAATTTCACTTAATTATTTGTGACCATAAAAAATGACTATTTTACCTCTCAAGGTTCGACAAATTGATTTATGCAAGTTAAGCTAAACATTACTTGAGAGAGTGTGTGGTTAATGATCCATGAGAACCTAAGATATGCAAGTGGAGTAAATAGATATACTCATTAGCTTAATGATTATGTGGTATTCAAATTCCTAACAACATTGTTCTTATATTGATTTCCTTCTTATTTGCATAGTTAAGTGATTGTTTAATTTGCTTGTCATTTAGTTTTATAATTGTTTATATTCTAGTTGATTGGAAAAGCTGTCAATAGAATAACTAAAACTAATAGGTGATTAGTTGGAAATCCTCATGGGAATGATACTCTACTTATCATTATATTACTTGTCATAATCTGTATACTTACTGGTACTGTCAATTGACAAAGCACAATAAGTTTTTGGCACCGTTGCCGGGGATTGAAATAATTAACATCGTAATTAGTTGTAGTTATTTTAAATTAAAGGATTTTTGTTTTCTTACTCTATTTTTAATTATTTTACACTATTTTTTAGGTACTTTTCTTATTGTTTATGCATAACATTCAAAGACACTAGGACTGAGCCGCTGATTTACATCCCTAATTTGTCTAAATTTAAGAAGGAAAATTATAGGAGATTAAGCCATGTAGTTAGTGAAATGGTTGACCAACAAGAACGGGAAGAACGTACTCTTTTAGAATTCGCTATGCCTAGTTTGGATGGCACTCAACAGATCATAACAAGACCAAAGATTGAAGCCAAAAATTTTAAGATTAAACTAGCTCTCTTATAAATGATTCAGTCCATAGTCTGATTTCATGGTCTAGCTTCGAAAGATCCAAATGCAGACATTGTGAATTTCTTAGAAATTTGCAACACTTTTAAGTATAACGGGGTGTCCTATGATGCCATTCGACTCAATCATGGCTCAAAGATAAAGCAACCTCTTCCCATTTACACTTAAAGATAGAGCAAAGGCATGTCATAATTCTTTGCCACTAGCTTCTATAACAACTTGGGATTTTCTAGCTGCAGCCTTTCTAGCAAAGTATTTCCCACCTTCCAAGACGGCCAAGATCATTAAGGACATTACTACATTTCATCAATATGATACTAAATCCTTGTGTGATGCTTATGAGAGGTTTAAGGAGTTGCACAGGAGTTGTCCCCATTATAGTTTTGCCAAAGGATGTTCTTATGCCTCCTTTCAATAATGAAGTGACAAAGTCGATAAAGGATTCAATAGATGTAGCCTCTAGAGGTTCTCTTGTGAGAAAAATAGTGGATGGAGCTTTCAAATTGTTGGAAGAAATGGCCAATAATAATTGTCTTTGGCCATCCGAGAGGAAACTACTTCCTTAACAAGGTGGAAGGATAGGAGTTGACATGGTAACATCATTGTAAGCTTAGATTGCTGCACTCTCATAGCAAATTGGTAATTTGAATTTAAAGGGCCTCTACTTCTAATGCACCTTATAAATATTGTTATATGCTCGGACACTCTAGTTTTGAATATGGTTTTGGAAATGGCAATGTGTTTAGAGATAGTAGGATTGAGACTTGTAGCTATGTTGGAGGTTAATTTTAAATAAGACAAGCCAACAATCCTTTCTCTAACATATATAACCAAGGGTGGAGGAATCATCTTAATTTCTTTTGGATCAATAATCAGAATTCATAGGGGTTTTCTAATCAGTTTGTCAAGCCACAACCACTCGGATTTCAACCATAATAAAGCCATAATAGACTAAAAGCAATGGAGACAACGTTAGACAAATTCTTTAATACTATAACCTCTAAAGATTACAAACTAAGAAGAGAATCAAAAGAGGATGGAAGTTAAGTTTGATCAAATAACCAAGAATCATGCCTTTTTAATTCATAATATTAAACTTTAATTAGGTCAATTGGCTTTGTGGTTGCCACCAGAGCTCAAGGATACTTACCTCCAAAGCAACAAGTGGAGACTATTACATTAAGAAGTGGCAAAGAGCTCAAGCTTCCCAATGAAGTTCCATTAAAGGTTGAAGATACCAAGGAGAAGAAAGAGGTAAAGAATGATGAAGAAACTAATGAGAATATTAAGGGAGAGTAAGTTGATTTGCAAGAGAAGCAAATAGAGCAACTTTCACCTATTGACTTGTCTAAGTATACTCCAAGACTACCATTCCTTTTAAGGCAAAGGAAGCTAAATAAAGATGAGAAGAGATTTGCAAAATTTCTTAAGACTTTCAAGAAGTTAGAACTGAAGTTGCCATTATCTAAAGCATTGAATGAAATGCCTAAATATGCCAAGTTTCTTAAGGACATCATCAGTAACGAAAGGAAGCGGGATGACAATAAAACAATGCCCTTAATAAAGACTTGTAGCTCTATAATCTCAAGAAAAATTCCTATTAAAATCAAAGATCCAGGGAGTTTTTCTATCCCTTATATTATTGATTCTAAAGAATTCCTTAAGTGTTTACATGATTTAGGTGCTAGTACTAACTTGATGTCTTTATCTCTTTTTAAGGAGCTGAATCTTAGAGATGCAATCAACACCAAAATGTTCCTTTAATTAGCAGATCATTCTACTAAGAAGCCTTATGCTATTATACATCAAGTTTTGACTATCCCTAAAAGAGTTTGATGAAAAAAATATCTCCCCGAACTTGACAAGTGTCTGTTAATTTGTACCACCTCTAAAGCATGCTAAAAGTCTAAAAAACTTGAACTGAGCCTCTAGAGTGTAAAACTAGTCATCAAGTCACTAAGTCATACTTTGGTTTTGCAAATTATGAATTATCGGAATGGTAAGTCGCTCATCTCGGGCAATTATTACTCAAAATGTGCAACTCGTCAGATCGATGTTCATCTCGTAGGACCGAAGTTTAACTTTGTGAAAAAATAGAAGCTAATTTTGATAAAATGGACATAAAAAAACATGTCTGTAAGCTCCAAAAACCTTTAGAAGCGATTTCAAAAAAGTTTGCGTAAACCTGAGAAGTAACACGTAAGCAAATTTGCACTGCATAAATGTACTTGAGCACACATACTTACGCATGAAAATAGAAGCTGATTCATATAAAATGGATGTCGAAAATGTATCCGAGAGTTCCAAAAATTCTTGGAAATAACCTCAGGATAGCATTCAAGCCTCGAAATCAGCACGTAAACGTGTTAATTGTGCGTAACCACACGCTCAGGAGCGTGACCACACACTCCTGCACATAGTTATGCACACTTTTCAATCCTTATTTTAAGTTTTATATTGTTTATATTAATGATGTGCTTATTTTTTCAAACTCAATTAAGCAGCATTTTAAACATCTAAAGACTTTTCTTTATGTTGTTAAAGCTAATGGAATTATTGTCTCTAAAAAGAAAATTTCTTTGTTTCAAAGCATAGTTCAATTTGTGGGACATTACATTTGTTGTGGTACTATTGTTCCTATAGAAAGGTACTTAGGATTTGCCAACAAATTTCTAGACAAAATTCTTGATAAAACTCTAATGTAAAGGTTCTTAGGCGGTCTTAATTATATCTTACACTTCTATCCGGACATCAATAGGATTGCCAAACCTCTACATGATAGGTTAAAGAAAAATGGAGTTCCTTGGACTGATGAACACACAAAATTCATTCAACAGATAAAGAAACATATCGTTGAAATCCCTTGTCTTCACTTAGCTGATCCTAGCCTCCCTAAAGTTGTCGAAACAGATGCTAGTGACTTAGAGTATGGGGGTATTTTGAAACAAATTCGAAATGGGAGGGAAATAGTTGTACAATACACTTTAGGTCACTGGAATGATACACAGAAAAACTACTCCACCATAAAAAAAAAGACCCTTTCCAGTGTTTTATGCATTATAAAATTTCAGTCTGATTTACTAAATCAAAAATTTTTTCTTTGCATTGATTGTAAATCAGCTAAAGAAATTTTGCAAAAAGATGTTCAAAATATTACATCAAAATAATTTTTTGCAAGACGACAAGCTATTTTAAGTATCTTTGACTTTGAAATTGAATTCATTAAAGGATATACAAATTCTTTGCCAGACTTTTTAACCAGATAATTCTTGCAAAATAGATAAAGATGCCACAAAAGAAGAAAGACAAAGAAAAGGCTGAGATTATTAAAGAAACACTAAACCCTCTTCCTCTTTCAGCTAAAAAATTAATAAAGTCCTAGCATGATATTGTTAACCCATAAAACATAGATAAAACCAAAACTGATAAAGCCAAAGAAATTCAACAATGGGTTGAATCTATTTCTAAAACCCCAGAATTGCTAAAGGCAATTCAAAGTTCTTTAAAGTAAGCAGATATACAACAATCAGCTATCCTACCTACACTAGATATCACAGGTAAATCTTCTCAACTAGTTTTAAAGTAGAGAAAGGTGAATCTTCTTATTCTAAAAGCCTTTCTCAAAATGATTTGAATCCTATGGCTACCCAAAGTAGCTAAAAAATTATTCTATCACAATCAAAAATTGCTAAAGCTTCTGAATTTTTGTTAAAGTCAAACATCCAAAATATTCTGACTATTGAAGATGGATTTTATCACAAAGATTCATTTTTTGCAATGCAAAAACATTTTCCAAAAAATTAGTTTTACAAACCTTGGGATTTAACAAAACCCTAAGAGTATTATTAAACAATTTTGGAGCACACTGGTTCTGCAGAGTTTAAATATTTTTTCACCATGGTTATTCTGATCCTTCCTACTCCACTTGTAAAATTCTTCCACCCCTCATAATGGGGACAAGAACTCTTCAAACCAAAAGCCTTCCCAATAAACTTTAAAACCAAGTTGAATTTTTGTCAAACATTCTCCTACTGGGATTATGAACAGGCATGGTTAAATACTTTTATCGTCCAAAACAATAAAAGAACCCATTCCTAGTTATTCTTCCTTATTGAGCACTGTGATATCTCAAAATTTCTTGCATGGTTTTCTAGATGGTGGAGTAATTATGGACCTATTCCCAATATTATATGTGATATCTCAAAATTTCTAGCATGGTTTTCTAGATGGTGGAATAATTATGGACCCATTCCTGATATTATTCCTCCAGAAATCTATGACGGATATGATAGCTTCAAAATTCATTATAAACCTCATCCCTTTGAGAAAAAGTTCCCCATGTTATGCCTCTATTATGCAAAGTTTTTTATCCCTTAGGTTTCACAGTGGTATCTTGACTATTATTCCAATGATGGAATGATAGTACTGCAAAGAGGATTCAAGGTAAAGTAGTAGAATTCCTATAAAATTCCAAATAAAATTTCAAAATTTGCAATAATTAATTGGCTTCAGATGCATGAGTTCACTGAAAACACTAATGCACAGTCTAACTTCCTCGCCCAAAAGTCCCATGCTAGTGCATTGCTTGTAGCAGCCAAAACACAAGAAGAGTACTTTAAAATTATGCAACAACTGATAAAATCGAGAGCTACTTCTTCTGCAAATTCTAACACATCTGAAGACTTAGAACCCTTAGTAGATTTGGGTATTGACAATGAGGATGATTATTTTGGAATTTTCCCTCCAATAAAGCCAATGGGGTCATAAGCCTACTCATGTAATATCTGTTAAAGTTCATTTATAGTTGTTAAAGCCTTGTTTTGTAAAATAAGCATGATGGGTTGAAAATCCAAAAGGGTAGCCCAAGCAAAAGTTAGGGTTAAATGTAAAAAAAAAAAGTATTTTAATAAAATTTTATTGTTGTATTCTAGGAAATCTCCCCACAATAAATAGAGATTGGTATCTTCTTGAATAACCATCAACGAAATTTGACTATTTTGTCAAGTATTCCCTACCTTTTTTTGCCAATATCCCACTCAGCTCTATCACTCCACAAGGATGGGGCCATGAATTTCATTATCAAAACCTGGTAAGATGAATAAGTTATTGGATAGACAATACTGACAGAGAATAGAAAGCATGAGCTTTAGAGTATATTATTGAATAGGACATAGTGGAAGACATGATAGACTGACAGGACACTTCATCCTCCAAAAGACATGATAGACTAATAGGATACTATTCATCATCCACCAATTGACAAAGTGGAAGTCATGATAGAAATCCTAATGCCCCACTCTGCATTGGCAATAATTCAAGATAAGAGGCTAGTGGCTACAAGATTCTCCCTTCGAAAACTCCTATATATAGAGGACTCATTCCTCTTGTATCGGCAGAATAAAAAATTTTAGAAAATTTTCTCTCTTCTTTCTCTCTAGCTAAAAATCTAAGTTGTAATCTCCATATTTTAGTTAAAGGCTTTGTAATATTTTCCTTTGCTTGGATAATGACATTTGTAAAAATTCCCTTTGCTTGGATAAATAAAACAAAGTTTTGTAAGTTGTTACTCTCATCTTCTACTTTACATTTTCTTTTAAATTTACATTTCTTCATAAGTAACAGAACGTATGCTCTGTGCTTGCCTAAGAAATTAGGATCCCGCACATCAGAAATTCTATGAAAATTTTATTGCATTTAGTTCGGTAACCTCTGTTTACAAAGTCTGAGGCCGGACACAGTGTTCCTCTTTAGGATTTCATACTGCATAGTGTGTTTGTGTGTGTGTGTGTGTGTATATATATATATCATATTTATTTATTTCCTTATTTATTTATGGTAAGTGTTATCTTAAATAAATTGGTCTGTGTGTGTATATGTATATCATATTTATTTATTTATTTATTTCCTTATTTTTTTATGGTAAGTGTTATCTTAAATAAATTGGAAATTATTCTATTCTTTGAATTAGAATAAAATATAAAATAGAAGGTTAAATATACTAAAATGGTTTTTGTAAGCTTTTGCTATTTTCCTTTATATATATATATATGCATCTTATTCTCTAGGGTTTCATATCACTTTCTATCACTTCTTCTACACCTTTTTTTTAGCTCTTTTGAGAAAAGAAAAGGAAGACAAAATAGAGAGAAAAGGAGAGGTCTTTGACAAATGTCCTAGCACACCTACATTGCTTTTGGTCATCCTATTCATGTGGATACCAGTAGAGGACATGGCTAAATAAGCGACGTCGTAATCCTGCAAGAAATATGAAAAGCATAAGGTAGGGTCACCTGCCCTTCTCATCCTTCTAACCGTCTTACCTTATGTTCATCTTAGTGAGTTTTTGGAGTCCTTTTAATCAATTTAACCGAATTATATAGATCCTGTGAGAATTTCATGACTAAAATTTTTATTTTTCGCTATGTTTTTGCATCACAGAATCCTAACAGCATGTTCTCTAGAATGTCAGGTAGGGTTTTGTATAATCTTTAGGACATCAAGTATGGAATTGGATATGACATACAACCTTTAGGGCATCAAGCAATATTGATGTCTTATGTTTGTTTAGTATAATTATGTAATTGTGTTTATCCTTTAGGGCATCAAATTGGAACTTGATAATGTCATATGGCCTTTAAGGCATCAAACAAGTATTATATGTTCTCTAGAATGTCAGGTAGGGTGTTGTATAATCTTTAGGACATCAAGTATGGAATTGGATATGCAATATAGCCTCTAGGGCATCAAGTAATGATGATTTTTTTATGTGCGTTCAGTGTAATTGTGTAAATTATCATTTAAGAGCTTTCATAGTATTGTGTATGAACCACAAGTCATGGTATCGACAAGTACCACAAAAGATATCGCCCCACAAAGATTTTTAATCCAATCACCAATTTACTAACCACTTATTGTCTAAGGTTAAAAATAAATGTATGTAAAATTAACTTAAGTTGCGAATTTAAAAAATCTACTTGAACACATAATTCAACAAAATTAATAAACAAATTATATTTATGAAAATTTCTAGGAATTAAATCATCTTACAATCGCTAAGCTGCCCAAATACTACTCAATTAGCCAATCTCTCTTAAGCATCTATTACTTTAAATTCACAATTATCAACCAAGGTAATAGAAAACCAATTCTTATTGCAATCTAAATACCTAAACATCAAAATCATAATTAGAAAGCACAACTAAAAAGGAATTTAATCAACTCAGTTTATCTCTAATTTGAGTTAAGTTAAACTTGTGTTTATAGGTCTATTAGAATTAACATCTCTCGATGCATAATTCCAGTTAAAATTATATTATGGTGGCCAATCAATAACAAGCATGAAGATCAATAAACACAATATGCAATAACTAATGAGTATATTAAATTGAGAATCATGTTTGGATTATTAATCCCTAACAAAGAAAACTTTAGTATAAAATATTGTTATTAATCCGTAAAAATTCACAAGAGAAACCCATAATAAAAAGTATAAGAAAGAGAAGAAGAAGAATAAAATAGTTATGATTAATCTTGAATGTTGAATCTTCACTTTCTTGTGGTTCCTTTTGCTCTCTTGAGGTTTCTTGTGTGTTTTTTTTTATTATTGATATTCTCCTCTAGTTGTCTCCTCAAAAGGTATCTAAAATTCCTCTTAAATAGCTCCCTTCAAGTCGTCCTAAAAATAATTTTTGTTTAAAAGCAATTTAAGGGCAAAAACCATGTATGTTTTAGCATACAACAATACCTAATTTCCTTCTCTGTAGCCCACTATTTTTTGAATCAAGCATAACTTTTTCACTTCAGGCACAAGGCTGTGCCTGATTCTTGTCATCTTCACACACAGTTGTGTCAAGCATTTCACGTTTTAATTATGAATTGCAACCCAATTTTACACTAATAAACACAAAACTGGGGCCTAATATCTTCATGAAATTTATAGTTACAAAAGTAAGGTTTCCAAAACATCTTAAATCATTTCAATTTGACCTCTGTATCTTAAGATATTGCTAAAATACTAAAAGCTACTATCTTAAAATAAATGTTGTATATGCTAACTTCGACTCAAGATTTGAAAACTCAAAGGAAGTTAGATTTGGAAAAATAAGCCTACTTTGAAAATCTTAAGATGTCTAATTTGAATGTCTATAAGACCTCTTCCTCATTCTAAAACTCTAAGGATGTCAACATCTTCACCGAATCTTAGAGGTTAAATCAACTAAAACTCTCAAATTGCACTTTAAGCTCTTATCTACTCCTAATTCACAAAAACCAACAAATTAGCTCATATTTTTGTAAAATAAATCTTTAAATTAAATGTAAATGAGCTAAAAATATGTAATATTTGATTCTCATCACATAGCTTGCCCCCTCATTCGTGCTTGCTCTAACTTCTATTAGATTTATGTGATTGCTTGCTTTTTTATAGCCTTTGCCATGTATGTGTCTTAAATTTGAACAGGGAGTAACTATACAAGTTTTTCAAAGTTAAGAAGGCATAGATTTTAAGGTTGATTACACAACTGAGGATATTTGCCTCATTCACAAATGAAAAAAATACATAAGTGCTTATATGCATTTAATGCTAATGGTTATGCTTTATTTTGAAAGAGATTGTCAGGCTTCAAGTGGCTTTGGCTATCTTAGAGTGAAGATGGGCTATTGCATGGTGAGGGAGGCTCTGTTTGCATATTAGATAAAGATTTTCTAAAAAAATTAGCTGGTTGGAAATCCGTTACTAAAGTTACTATGATCATAATTGATAAAGGGAGGACAAACTTGATTAAAGGTAAAACTAAAGATCATGAAAATGATGCATAGAGCTCATATGGTTGTATCTAAGCTAAAAGCTATTTTAGGTTTTAGGGATGCTAATGGATGCTTAGGATTCTTAGGCCATATGCACTGCATGTTTAGGTGTTGCTTTTTACTTTTTCTTATGTGATTGATTATTGGAATTTCAATATAATGTTGGGTGAATGATGGATATGGAAATTTATTAAAAAATTGTAATAGTCTTATGAAAAAAGGGGATGTTTTGTTATTGGAAATTAGTCTAAGCCTGTTATAAAGGGTAGCTTTTTTTGGTGATTAGGTTAGGTCTTAAATGGCTTTAAGTTTTGTGTGGTTTTAAGGAAGAGATAAGGAGAGACCCTTTTTAAGGACCATTGACAGTGTTTACTAAAAGGGGTTTGTAAATCTTTAGCTTACACAATTTTAGAGCTATCTTATAAGTGAGGTTCAATGTGCATTTGGGAGCATCTTATGATTACATCTCTTAAAGTTATATTCCTTTTAAGAAGTCTACTACAACATGTTGGTTACCTCTAGTTATTAAGTAGATTGGTTGATGTTCCGCAAGTATATAGGTTGTTCAAGTAGTATATAAAGATATTGCTCCCAGAACGATTGTAAGATCAAGTATTGAAGCTATGTTTAGTGTTTCTTTGTTTGGATAATTAAAATAAAAATTAACTAATTACAAACTAAAATTGGTAATGAATTATACTACACTAAATTAAGGACTAAATAGGCAAGATCAAATTAAGTTTATACTCTATAAATGGAAGAAGTTGGGATTTCTTTTCCCTAGTTTGACTTCACATATTAGTCAATTCCAATTTTATTATTAAAGAAGATGTTATACTTGATGCATGTCACTATAAGACCTAGCAAATCACTCTCAAGTATTAACAAAGTCAATTAATAAATAATGCATTAAAGACTAATGGGGTGCTCACCTTACTAATAATTTAATATATTAACTATCAATTTTAATCATAAGGAATTCAAGCAATATGAATAATTCTAGTGTCTCTCAACTACTAGAGCAAGCAATATGAATCATTCTAGTGTCTCGCAACTACTAGAGCAAACAATATGTTAAGTCTTAGATCTACAACATAATCAATTTCTCAATATAATAATGTCATTTATGTTGAAATAATAAATGGCCAAGCTATTGCAAGCATTAAGTTCAAAGACCAAACCCTATAAAAAACATCTCTTTTCATTAAAAATTAAAAACTCAAGTGTGCTTTACATCAAATTAGGGGTCTAGAGACCCCAACTACTTTTAAACTTTCCACTCATCTCACAAGTAAGTGCAAGACAATATATAGAAAATCCTATATTCATTATTACCGAAATACAAATCCCTCGTGCTCTTGCTTCTCTAGAAATTGATGGTTTTATACCTCTCCTTATGCCTTAAGATTTACCTTGCATCGAGAAATATACCCTATAAATGTCCTTGTATAAGATTAAAGTTGGTGAGTTATAAGGTGGACTATGGTTGTGTTGGAGGCTTACATGTATATGTTGGGCTTTAGATAGGCTTGGTAAATTATGGATGGATTATTGTGTCATAAGGTGTGCACAATCGTGTCTTGATTCCCAACTTTCTCTTTTTGTGATGCATTGCTATATCACAATAATGCATAATTGTCAATTGATTTACTTTTTCAAGTTTCATTCCTTGAGCTATTTTTTCCTCCATAATATTTGCTCAATGACACCACAAAAAGAAATATGACAGAAGATATGAAAAGCATAAAAATATGCTAAAAAGGACAAAGGATGATCATTTACTTATTTTTTTATAGACTTGCTATTTTATTTCATAGTTACTAGAAAATGGTCACATCTCTCAATTACACATATGAAACCTTAAAGGAATAGTGCTTAAAATATATGCATTTTATGTGTTTATCATGAACTATTTTCATATTTAGGACTATAAGTACTCTGAGCATGCCCCAACATTGTTGGATCTGACCTGGCACCCAATTGATGGTCCTATTATCCTTAATAAAAGACTAATTATCATTTTAACAAAATACCTTGGATAGGTAATGAATTTGGCTTCTTGCCTATGATCTTTCTAGCAGTTAAAAATGAATTAGAAACTTCAAGATCTTAATTATTATATAGTTTTTAGGGAAAAGAATGACTAATTTATGTTGAGATGATATCAAGTCTATTAAGTGCTCCAACTAGTTGCTTATTCAAGCATATGCCTCATTTTGTATTGTTTTTATTTTATTTTTCCTTTTTTTCCTAGGTAGTCCACTTTTGGAGATTGTCTTAGCTAATTGGGATCTTTTTATTTTATTTCTCTCCTTTTGATATTTATTTATTTTCTCTTTTTTCTTAGGTTGCTGTAAGTACCTTGCAGGGTGAATAGGGCTTGAAAACTTTAAGGGTAATTAGTGAAAATTAAAATAGAATTGAGAGATGAATAGACAATGACACAAGTATTTAAAGAGTTCAGTTTCTTAATCAAACCTACATCTCCACCTAACTCTTCAATATATTCACTTAGATTAATTCTTACACTTTAAGTTTTGAGGATCAACTCAAACCTTACAACAAAGAATTTTCTAGGATCACTTTTAAACTAAAACCCAAGAGTTTTAGATGGTTAACACTTAAACCAAATCCTTCTACACTTAGTCCATCACTTCCCTTCTTAACCTAAGAAATTATAAAAAGAAGAACCTAAGCTAGAACTCAACCCACTCTCAAAAGAGTAATTAAGAATGTAAGAGAATTTGAAAGAGAATTAATGCACAATTATTCTAAGAATTTAACTTTTATAACCAACACTTTTCTAACTTTTCAGATGAAACTCCAACACTTGTTTTTATAGTTGGAGATCAAAAACTAGTTGTTGGAGTGCATTAACTTTGTCTTCAACCTTCACCATGCTTCGTTTAATGCATTTTAGCTTTTTATAGGAAAAGCGCTGCTCACGGTTGTGAGGGCATGGTCACAATCATGATGCCTGAAAAACTAGTCATTGGACACCAATGTTACCATTATGTCTCTAGGTGAGATTATGTCATGATCAACTCACGATCATGAGCATCTCAGGCTATTAAGGCTTCATAGAGCTTTTAATCTCACAGTCTGGATGGTTAGTCATGAACTGAATGCTTCTGGTCACAATTAGCTCCCGATCATGAGAGGTGCCTGTGAGCAATTCAGGAAGCTTTATCGTTATACATTATTTCTCATCCCGGTTTGGACTCTAAGGTCAAAGTCTAGATCCCTTGTCATGATCAGCTCCCAATCATGAGGGCAGACAGTGAATAGTCCAAAATCCTTTAATGAATGAAGCCTTCTTCAAGCTCCAACTCATGAGCAATGGTCCCCATCTTGAGTGGTGCTCATAAGGGACATTACATAGCTCGAATTGAGTTTTAGTTAATGTAGAACACCTCCCATTTGTTCCTTGATGTTTACTTTATGCTTCAAGGGACTTATGGATGTTTTCAGGAGCCTTTTAAATGCCTTGAACACTTTCAACATTCTTGACACGATGATTAATTCCTAAAAACACTTGATAAACTTGATTAGTTTGATCAAATTAGTTGTAAAAGTCAAAACTTAAGGATTGATCATGCAAGTGCTCAACAATCTCCCCCTTTTTGACTTTGATAACTAATTTGATAAAATGATTTATGCATAAACAAGTGAGGTTGTGTCAAGTGTGTATAGTGCCCCCTCAATATTGTACTTAAAAAAGTTATACAATTGTGTGCGCTTCCCCTCAATGTATAAATAAAAGATCTTAAATTTAAATGCTAAATCATACACTTAACTAGCATTATCAAGCACACTTAAATAATACTACATTTCTCCCCCTTGTCAAAGATCAAAAAGAGTATAAGTGCATAAAGAGAGATTACAAAAGAGATTATAAACAGGATATGCACAAAAAAAATAATTTCATTAATAGAAAAGGAAATTACAAGTAAATGCATAAATAAAAAATGTAGTCCATCATAAGAAAATTTAAAACACAAAAAGACATTTAAAGACATAAAGACATTAAAGCATAAAATAAAGCTAAGCATTTGGAGATCATCTTAAGAATCTTCTTCTCGGATATCTCCCTCTTAAGTATCTATAAAGGAAGGGTCTTGAGGAGCAATGGGAGAGGTGTGTGGAGGAGGAGGAAGAGGCCAAGAACATTGAAGGTTATGGTAAGCATAGAGTTGATGTTTGTCATATTCAACATGGTCCATCCTTTAATCAAAATGATCAATTTTAGCATCAACTCTATCAAACCTTGTGTTAAAGTTGGATTCAATAATGGACATTCTATCAAAAAAGTGTCCAACCTAACTAGGTTAATCTTTAACACTTTAAGAACTAGGTTAATCTTTAACACTTTAAGAAGTGGAAGGTCCTCTTGCATGCTTTCTTTAAGGCATGGTGGTAAGAGGTTGTTCACTTGGTAGTGCTTCTTCGCTAAGACCTTTATGTTCAAGCCCCACTGTACCAATTCTTTCAGTGTCATTAAGATCTCTTTCCAATTCTTAATCCACCTTTTGATTTTTATATTGCCAAAGCCATTGCTCACCCACCTTCTTAAATTGATTTAAATTTTTTAGAAATGTTTCACCAAGAAGGTTATAGGGAACGGAGTTTTGGGTTTTAGTGCTGATGTTGTAGTGGTTTGTTATTGTAGTGATTATCCATCCAATACAAATAACACCACACACACAATCACTCACTAACCACAATCTTTAATGCAACCATCTCCCTAATTCAACTTCAATATTATCTTGGATGTAATGAAGGAGAAACAAATCATCAAAAGAGATGGCCTTATTGCTTAGGCTACGATATGGAAGGAGAAAGTGATGAAGCAGTGAATGTACCACATTGCCTTTGAAGAAAAAGAGTAAAATTTTAAGTAGTCAGCTAAAAAGGGATCAACATTTGGCTAGGTGTAGGAAATCCAAAAAGAATAAGGGGTCTAAAGGGTGTTAAATTATTGAAGGCACCCTTGATGAAAACCAAAAAGAGAATCAAAATCCTCTTTAGTGAGAAAGCAATCTTTACGCCCTAGTTTGAATCTCATGCTATACCAAGGGTTTTGCTCATTAATATGTTAAGTTAGAAGACAAAAACAATAAATGAACTCATAAATAAGAGAGGGGATAGTTTAAAAAGGAGAAAAACCAAAATTAAGTATACCAATTTTTTCAAGTAGGGTCTTTACTTGATTATAGCGTCCAAGCTTCTTAAGGGTTACTTTAGACATGTAACGAGAATGGATGAAATTGCACCTTGAGAAGGCATTAGAGCGATTCTAAATTTTGGTATAGGTATAAGAAAGAGGAGGATTTTTCTTTGGTTGATCCTTAATTGCTCTCCTTGCTTAAGAGGATGAAGATGCTTCTTGGGTGTGCCTTTGGCTTCTAGTGCTCTTCTTTACTGCCATTGGTAAAAAAAATAATATAAGTGAAAACAAGTGTAGAGAATTGAAGTCTTAATGAGAGCAAAAGTAGAAGAGAATAGAGATATGAATTAAGAGAAGAGAAGTATGAGAATTGAAGGTAAAGTAGTGAAAAGGAGGAAAATAGGGGTATTCATTCATGAAAATGAGTAATTTTGGCCATTGGATGAGTGAAAAATAAATGGTTAGAAATTTAGAGTCATTAGGGTTTCAAAGAGATGTGAATGTGCATTAAAAGGTACAAAAACCACTTTTCTAGGTATATTAAGACTCCACTCACGGTCATCATGAGGTGTCCATCGACACCTTATGACCGTGAGCATACATCATAACCACATCACATGATCATGAGCAGAGATCAAAAGGAGCTTAAGATTCAAGCATTACAAGCGTTATGATCTACAATAAAAGTTATAATAGTCATGAGCAAAGTGCCAGACGACCCCTAAACTTTCAAAACATTTGCAATTAGGTCAAGAAAACTTTGAAAATAATGTTATAATTAAGTCCTTCTGGACTAAATTGATAGATTTAAAAAGTTTAAAAAAGCAACAATTTTTACAATTAAAAGAGGAATTTTTACAATAATTTTTTATCATGCAAAGGTTAAGAATTATTGATAGACTTTAAATTATTTTCATGCTTAGTAATTAAGCATAAGAATTAATTTCAAGGATTAATTATCAATTTGCAATTATAAACATGCACAATGAAGACATATAGGCATAAATAAGGAAATAGAGTTATAGGCATTTCATAACACATTCATGTACATAATCATCAATCAAATGCAAACTTTATTTCAAACTGGAGCCATCTAACATGCCAAGTTCTTGTAAAGTTCATTCTCTCTTTATTGAGAGGAGGTTTAGTGAAGATATCTACAAGTTAGTTGTTGGTGTTAACAAAAACAAGTGGGATATAACAACTTTGAACATGATCATGTAAGAAGTGATGTCTAATGTCTTTATGTAAGAAGTAATGTCTAATGTCTATATGTTTATTCCTAGAATGTTGAATACGGTTTTTACTTAGGTTATTTGCACTTGTGCTGTCACATTTAACAGGAATATGATCAACCTTAATGCCAAAGTCCTTAAGTTAATATTTTTGCCATAAAAATTGTGACCAACAACAATTAGCCACCATATATCAGGCTTTGGCCGTGGACTTTTTTCTTGCTAAACCAAGAAACTAAACACTAGCCTAAGAATTGACAAGTTCCATAAGTGCTCTTTCTATCTTGCAAACTATCGGCAAAGTTTGCATTCGAATAGCTTATAAAGTCCAAGGATTTAATTTTACTATACAAAAGTCCTAGATGCATGGTTCCTATAAGATACATAAAGATTCTCTAAATTGCATTTAAGTAAGACTTGATGTTCTACTAGCGGTAAGGTAAAGAAGGGATTTGATCATACCTTTAAATTACTTTTCATCAACCAACTTTCCATTTTCATCCTTACAAAGTTTTGAGATGGTGCTCAATGGAGTCTTGCTTGCCTTAGCTCTATCCATACTAAACTTCTTGAGGATGTCCTTTGTGTACTTTGCTTGGTTGATAAAGATCTTGTTTTCTCCGTATTTGATTTGGAGTCTAAGAAAAAACTTGAGTTCTCCTATCAAGCTCATTTTAAACTCTCCTTGTATAAGCTCAGAAAATTCCTCACACAAAGAGTTATTAGTAGCATTGAAAATAATATTATCAATATAGATTTGAACAATCAACTAGTCATTCTTAGATTTCTTGATGAAAAGAATTTATCAACTTGGCCTTTATAGAAACCTTTCTCTAAAAGGAAATTGCTTAATCTTTCATACCAAGCTCTAGGAGTTTACTTCAATCCATATAATTCCTTAGACAATTTGAAAACATGATAAGGAAAGTCAAAGCTTATAAAACCTAGAGGTTGTTCAACATATACCTCCTCTTGTATAAAACAATTTAGAAAAGCACTTTTCCCATCCATTTGATAAATTTTAAAGTTCATAAATGATGCAATAAGGGCAAAGGTTTCATCATAATTAATGCCTTTTTCTTGATCATAACCTTTAGCCACTAGTCTAGCTTTGTTCCTAGTTATGATGCCTTAGTCAATCATCTTATTTCTAAACACCCACTTGGTGCCTAAAATAGGATGATTTCCAGGCCTAGGAACTAAATTTCCACACTTTATTTCTTTTAAATTGATTGAGTTCTTCTTGTATTGCAACAACCCAAAATTCATCACATAGTGCATTATCAACATTTTTAGGTTTAATTTGACAGATGAAGGCTAAATTAACAATAGATTTAAATGAGATCTAATAGTTACCCCCTTTAAAGTGTCTCCAATGATGAGGTCCTTTGAGTGTGCTTTTTTGAATTACTGCTTGTTTGGTAGTTTATCCTTCAAGGCAAGTTAAGGCATCTCTTCATTATCTTCCTTGTTGGGATCATCAATCTCCAAAGGTTTGTTGGTGTTCTCTTTTCAAGATTCATTCCCATAAAGTCCTCTACAATATTGTCAACACTAACAAAATTCCTTATAGGATCAAGTGGATTAAACAAAATTCCTTCTAGGATCAAGTGGATTAGATTTATTAAATAACATGCATGGACTCTTCAACTATTAGAGTTCTTTTATTAAAGATTCTGTATGCTTTGCTAGAGATGGAATAGCCTAGGAATATTCCTTCATTGACTTTGGAGTTAAATTTCCAAGGATGTCCTTGGTGTTTAATATGAAGCATGTGCAATAAAATACTCTTAGATATGAGATCTTAGGTTTTCTATTTTTCCAAAGCGCATAAAATGTTTTATTTAAAATAGGTCTTTTGAAAACTCTATTAGAAATATAGCAAGCGATATTGATGACTTCTACCTAAAAATATAGTGGCGAGCTATATTCATGAAGCATAGTTCTAGCCATCTCTACCAAAGTTCTATTCTTTCTTTTCAACTGCACCATTTTGTTAAGGAGTTGTAGGAGAGGAATAGTTATAAAAAATACCATTTTTAACATAAAAGTTTTTGAAAAATTCATTTTCAAATTCAGTTCCATAATCACTTCTTATAAAAGAAATGCAAAGGTGTTTTTCTTTTTAAACTCACTTAACAAAACTTTGAAAGGCTTTAAAAGCACCATTTTTGTGAGCTAAGAAACATACCTAAGTAAATCTATAGTAATCATCAATAGCATAAAATGCATAATGCATTCCACCTAAGTTAGCTACTCTAGTAGGTCCAAATAAGTCCATATGAATTAACTCTAATGGCCTAGAGGTTGACACTTTATTTTTGAGTTTAAAAGATGAATTAATTTATTTTCCTTTTTGACAAGCATCACAAGTCTTATCTTTTAAGAACTTAAGTTTGGGCTAGCCATCCACAAGTTTATTTTTACTAAGTTCATCAAGAAGCTCAAAGTTTGCATGTCTAGGCCTTTTATGCCATGTCATGGGAAATAGACATTAGACATTTAATTTAATATCTTTGTTATGAACTTTGTTCAAGTCAATAATATAGACATTATCAACTCTTTCTCCATTAACGATTACTTTGTCATCGTTTAAACTAATAACAAAGCAAATTTTAGGATAGAAAGTGATTTTGTTTCCCATATCATATAGTTGACTAATAATAAGTAGATTATGCTTCAAACCATCAACTAATAGAACATGATGAATTGAGAGGGTTTGAGTGTTACCTATCTTGCCAATTCCAACAATCGTCTCTTTTGCATTATCCTCAAAGGTGAGATTTCCTCAATCTTTAACTTTAATGGAAGTGAATTGACTTTTATCTCCCATCATGTGCATTGAACATCCACTATCTAGGTACCATTGACTATTAACTTTTGTGGACTTCAAGCACACCTACAATCAACAAATTGAAATACCTATTTGAACCCAAATCTTCATTGGTCTTGGTTGGTTAGTCTTAAAGTAGTCCAATAGTAATTATTGTAAATTTAGTCTTATATAGAAGCATACATTACTAGTGTGACCTTAGGTCATGCAATAAAAGCATTTAACATTTTCAAACCTATTTTTTCTTTGTGCACAATGATATCTTACATTAGTGTATTATGCATTTCTTTTGTGATGTGTATGCCTTCTAAATTGTGCATGGAAGTTTTATGGATGCATCCTAGGTTGTTATAAGCTCCAGGATATATATATATATATATATTTATGACATACATTCATAATGTTGGGTGTTATGTGGTTGAGAAGTATGCTTTAATGTGTTGCTTCTAGTGTACATGAATGCATGTTAAGATTGAGGTCTCTTGGCTTGTGGTTTTGACCTTTGAGTCATGAATGGTTGAGTCTTAAAAGACTTAGCATTAACTCTTGATAATCTAGACTTCTTAGCTTTAAGAGGTTGAGACTCGTTGTGTTAAGAGTTAAAGGAGAAGAGTCAAAAGTAGCTTTAACAAATTTGATATATGATGATAATGAAGAATAGATTCCATTAGAATAACCATGTCCATGGGTGTTCCCATAGAACCTTTGGGATTGAAAAAGACTCTTTCCCCTTTTTGAATTTAGAAATAGAGTTTTTTAAATCCAATAGTTCTCTAGAAATCTTTTGATTCTCATCATTAGCTTTCTTAAGTTCCTTTTTCACAGAAGTGGAATTATTTAAATCACTAGTAAGCATTTGATAAAGCAATATTTGAGAAATCATTTTTCAAAATTTAAAATTCTTTGGATAATTTTGAGAGCTCATAATTTTTTCTTAAAAAGTAAGCTCTCGCATTTAAGCATGAGTTTGCTCACAATAGAGCTCTCATCATCATCATCATCATCATTACTATCACAATCATCACAAGAAGAGTGAAAAGTGGATGGTACATCATTATTGTCCTGAAGAGCTATGAATCAAAGATTGGCTACTTCTTGTTGCTCCTTTTCCTTTTTTAAATCAGAGGAGTCATGCCATGAAGCTTTGAATGCCTTCTTCCTCTCATTTACTCCCTTGTCCTTGAACTTCAACCTAGGGCAATCACTTCTAATATGTCCTGATTTCTTGCATTTATAATAAGTCACCTCCTTGTTCTTCTTGCCATTAAACTTCTTATTGTCTCTTTGCTTTGAGAAGTTCTTTCTTTTTAAGCATTTCTTGAAGCCTCTAGTGATTATGGCTATTCATCATCTTCCCCACTTGAGTCAACAAGCCTTTCTTCATTACTAGCTTCTTGTATAGCCTTCAAAGTGATTCCCTTTTTATCTTATTTTTCATCCTTCTCATATTCTCTTTAATTTAGAGTGAGCTCTTAAGAGAGTAGCTTCCCTATAAGAATATTAGTGGAGAGCTTTGAGAGGTCATGAGCTTCCTCAATTAAAGTAACTCTAGATTCTCAATCCTTCTTAAGTAGGATTCTTAGAATCTTAATATTTATTTCTTTTTTGGAATAGTATTTTCTAAGTTTCTTGAGGGTGGTGAAAAGAGCATTGAGGTGATTGGTCATTTCGATAATTGATTCTTGAGGTTTTATCTTGAAGAGTTCATACTCAGTGATATTGAGTTAAACCTTGTTGCTTCTTACTTGCTCATAATGATTCTCAAGAAATTTATTTGGTAGATTAATAATGTTAAACCTTGCCTTCTTCTTCTCTTAACATTGAGGCAAGCAAGATAGTTATGGCCTTCCTGTTCTTATGATTTTCTTCTTTTTAATCATTTGACATTGACTTCTTGATAAAGTAGTTTCAACACCATCAATTGTGCCTTTTGGTGGTTCCTAACCTTTTAGAAAAACATCCTAAAGCCTACTTGGATCATTATCTAAGTGTAAGCCCATCTTGAACTTCGAATGTGGGCAGTCACTACTATCAAAGAAGGGGTTTAGAGAAGAAAATTTTAGAGATTTAATCCGTAAGATGTTTTCTTTTTGTAATTAAGTACCAATAAGTCAAGCTTTGACACCAGTTGTATGTGCCCTAGAGGGGGGCTGAATAGGGCTTGAAAAATTTAGAGGTAATTAGTGAAAATTAAAAGAGAATTAAGAGATGAAGAGATAATAACACAAGTACTTAAGGAGTTCGATTTCTTAATCAAACATGAGTCTCAACCTAACTCTCCTAAATTAGAATTTTTAACCCACTTCAATCTATAAACTTAGATTGATTTTTACACTTTGAGTTCTAAGGCTTAACTCAAACCTTACAATTAAGAGTTTTCTAGTATCACTTATTGATTTTTACACTTTGAGTTCTAAGGCTTAACTCAAACCTTACAATTAAGAGTTTTCTAGTATCATTTTAAAACTAAAACCCAATTGTTTTAGATTGTCAACACTTAAATCAAATCCTTTTACACTTAGTTCCTTACTTTCCTTCTTAACCCAAGAAATTATAAGCAGAAGAAGAACCTAAGCTAGAACTCAACCCACTCTCAAAGGAGTAATTAAGAATGTAAGAGAATTTGGAAGAGAATTAATGCACAATTGTTCTATGAATTTAATTTTTACAACCAATGCTTGTCTAACTTCTTAAATGAACCTAAGATTAAAAACTAGTTGTTAGAGTGCATTAACTTCATCTTCAACCTTCACCATGCTTCATTTAATGCATTTTAGCTTTTTGTAAGAAAATATCAACTCACAATTATGAGGGCATAGTCATGATTGTGATGCATGAAAGATTAGTCGTTGGACACCAATGTTACCATTGTGTCTATAGGTGAGGATGTGTCATAATCAGCTTATGATCGTGAGGGAAGATTATGAGCATTTCAAGCTGTCAAGGCTTCATAAAGCTCTTGATCTCATGGTTTGGATGGTTGATCAAGAACTAGATGCCTTTGGTCATAATCAACTCTTGCTCAAGAGAGGTACTTGTGAGCGATTCAAGCAGCTTTATCTTTATAAAATGTTTATCATCTCAGTCTGGACTCTAAGGTCACGGTCTGGATCCTTTATCATGATTCGCTCTTGATCGTGAGGGTAGACTATGAGCAGTCTAGAATCCTTCAATGAATGAAGCCTTCTTCAAACACCAACTCATGAGCATTGGTCCCGATCATGAGTGGTGCTCATGAGGGACATTAACTGGCTTGAATTAAGTTGAAGTTTATGTAGAACACCTCCCATTTATTCCTTAATGTTTGCTTTATGTGTCAAGGGACTTATGGATCTTTTAAGAAGACTTTTGAATTCCTTGAACACTTTCAACATTCTTGACACAATGATTAACTAGTTTGATCAAATTACTTGTCAAAGTCAAAACTTAGGAATTGGTCATGCAAGTGGTCAACATATGCCTTTTCTGTGAAGGATTTTAAACTTAACTCATTCACTCTTTTTTCTTTTTGACTACTGTTGTAGCAAGAATTGATCATCTCAGGGCTTTAAAGAATTGCTAGAATGAGTAATAGTTGACAGCAACTCAAAAGTCAATGATGAATAGAGAACTCAAAATAATACTAAGATATTCAATGAATTATATATAGTAGTAAAAAAAATAAATCATCACATGTTTAGAGCAAGCTTTTTAATTGTTCACATGTCAATTGAGACTCCATTTAAGATACAAACACAGATTATATCTATATAAATGCCATAAAATGTGACTCTCATATTTGGTCAATGTTGTTAAAATTTTTTAATGAAATATTTTCCATCGACTTTCTTTTCTTCTCTCAAACATGACTCTTGAACTATAGTTTTTCATGATTAACTTTACTTATTTAAAGTCTTGATAATCAACCCAATTTGTTATTTTGCTTCAATGACACTAACTTATAAGTAGGATATATCTTAACTAAGATGTATCCTAAATGGAACTAAATTTTTTTTCTTTTTCTTTATAACCATATTACCATCTTTTGGTTTCCTTTAGCTTTATAGTCTTCTTTTTTTTTTCTTCCTTTTCTTTTTTCTTT
>CATIWM010207438.1:0-17780 GCA_949671775.1 Mallotus repandus | reverse complement strand
AAAAAAAAAAAAAAAATTCACAGAGCTCAGATGATGGAGCAGCGTGATCCCGTAACCTCAAGGAGTTGATGAAATGCAGCAGCCAAATAGTCTCTTCCCATTCGGCGCCGTTTTAGCGAATCCGTCGTTTCTGTTAAATGGTGATTTGAGTGAAAGTGGTGCTGCTGGATTTGAGAGCTCTAGGGTTTTCTTTTTACTGCCTTTTTTATTGTTTCAAGGAGGTGGAATGGATTTGTCTAAGGTCGGTGAAAAAATATTCAACTCTGTTCGTTCTGCTAAATCTCTCGGTTTCTTGCCTTCTACCTCTGATCGTCCCGAGGTAATTACTTAAATTACTTACTGCAATGTGGCTTAATTTCAAGCTGAAACGGTGAATTTTTGGGAATGGCTCGGATTTCGTTGCATTGTCGAAATTTTTGTTGTGTTTGTGCAGGTTCCAGCTCGAGCTGCAGCTGCTGCTGCTGTTGCGCGTGTTATTGCTGGACTGCCACCTCATCAACGGCTGAGTTTACCGTCGAGTTCTGAAGGATTGCGGTCGATTTATGGAAGTAGATCACCAGATCAGGTTGTGCAGGAACTAGAAGAGGACTTCTATGAAGAGGTTTCTACTGCTTGATTTAAGTATTTGCCGATTTGTATATATGTGTTGAATCATTATTGAATGTTTTAGAAGCTGAAGCTGAAGTATCGGTATATGATCATTTACATCGTTATTAGTAGAGATTTATTGAAGGAATCACAGTTCATATTCGTGTCTATTTAGTGCAATAGAATTAAGTTTCGTTCTTACGTGATGTGATTGTTCATGATACCAATCACTATATGATTGTTGGTGTTAATTCCCTGTGACCTAAAAGTGAAACACATATGAAGAACATGATGTTGATAATCATAAAGTTAATAATTTTGGATAAGTTGGATAAGGCCAAATTTTAAGGGAAAAAACCTGTAAACACAAATACAAATCCATTTCAGAAAGAAAGATGACAAAAGTATTGTGAAAACCAAAGAAAAAAATTTATGGAACTGCTGGATTCAGTTTTAGGGCTATGAAATTATGAATATGTTTTGACACTGGCAAAGTATGGCTTCAAATACCATGTCTTGTAAATATCATTTTTCTTTCATTAGAAATCCAACAATATTAGTGTGTAAATTTTACAATAATAATTGTTTGTACTTGTCATCTACACTTTTTGTTTCACTGCCTTTATTTTTCCACAGTTGTTAAACAGTGGCTATCTAACTGTTGCACATTGGTTTTGTTTCCGCTTCTCAATTAGAAAATATCAGGTGCCTCTGCCTTGAGGATACATTCCTCGTGATTTAATAAATTACTGTCATACATTCCTCGTGCAGGATTTTGATCAAATTAGACACATTTTAGAGCATATTCCATCAGAAGAAAGTGAGTTGGAGTATTTTGAGAAACAGGTTTGTATTGCTTCTAATGACCTTGGTTCATTGTTTTACATGTATTTGGAATGCATTATTCTGATTCTCAAGTAGGCTATTTGATTCCTCCATGGATGTCTGTTGCATGTTTCACATAAAGTAGAAAAGCAGTCATTGGCTGGGCATGTGTGTGGATGCATGTGAAGGAGATAATGGGCACATTGGAATTGACATGAAGGACAACTACTATCCCATGCTTAGTTTTGGTTGTATGTTTAGAATATGATGTGTTTAGTTTTACCATAAACTATACACATAAATTACTTAATTATCTCCTTTTGTTTTGTTGATGGTATGAAAAGAAGTTTTATTGAGAAGTAACACGAAGTCATCATAACTTGGAGGGTAAAGAACAACTAAGCATTCCTTTCTCTAAAAGTTTCGTGCAGTTGATTGACTTCAGTCAACATGGATCCTTCTCTTTGTAGGCTGCCCTTAGGTTGGTACAATTGGATAAAGTATCGGAACGTTTATCTCACCAAGTTATGGAGCATCATGAAGTGATGGGTAGGCTTTATGAAATCTTGTGTGGTTATTTCAATTTTTTTTTTGCATTTTAATTAACTAAAAGTGTTTGCCTTTCCACTGTTTGAGGTGTTACAAAAATGATATACCATCCATGATTATGAGAAAACATTGTGTTAACTAATGGTTTAATATGCTTGTCCGTTACTTCATTTATTATCTAATGTACACATTTGTGAATTTTTATAAACATACAAACAACTTCTGCATTATCTGTTTTGGTGGTTAAATCCTTTTCCCACTGTGCATTTGACCTGTTCCTAGTGTGCACCTGAGCTAGTCATATGATTTTTCTTTATATTCATATTATGTCTTTTAATACTGCCTTAATTATTGTTATTGTATTTGTTTTCATAGTAGTTTCTTTTGCCCATTAGTGATGTCATATAAGTAGTCAAAGCCACATGTGATTGTGTACATAAAATATTTTGATACTTCCACACATTTATGTCTATATTTTATCTTGGGGTACTCAGGGTATTGCTTGATACTTCCTTTGTATTTGAATAATGCCTCTTTTTGCAATTTTAATATCCTTCTTTCAGGATTTTGAAATATATTACTTGTTAATAGAAGTCCTTTCCTCCCTTTTCCTCTTTTATATGTTGTTGATATGAGATACTTTTGATTGAGATGTTTTTCCAGTATCCTATAAGTTCAGAATATTATGTATCCTTACTTTGAATGAGATGTTTATACTTGCTTTTGGCCAGTGAAGGGGATGAACTTGGTCAGGGAATTAGAGAAAGACTTGAAGATTGCAAATGTCATCTGCATGGTAAGTGTTTGTGTGGCGTCTTCCTTAAAAATTTAAGGAGTTTGTTAGTTCTTTTCTTTTTAATTCCTTTTTTAATTTTTCGTTTCAGTTATGTTTTTATGATGCTCTTGTTAATGTTATCTTATGATTTTAATTTTCTTTGCTGGATCTGGTATTCACCGTAGTTGTTACTGTGGTTTGCAGAACGGAAGAAGGCACCTGACCTCGTCCAAGAATGAGGTTTCAAGGGATCTCATTGTAAATTCTCATTCCAAAAAGAAACAAGCTCTCCTGGTATGTTATCTTTTAGGACAATGTATGAAAACAAGTATAGAACTTTGCGCTTCTTTTGGAATATCACTTTTGGAAAAAAGCAGTGGAGACCTTTGTTAAACATTGTAATCTCTTAGCAGCCTTAATTTAATAAAGTTATCATTTCTCATTGCAGGACATGCTTCCAATATTATCTGATCTTCATCATGCGTGGGAGATGCAAATAGCTCTTGAATCTTTGGTTGAAGAAGGAAATTACTGCAAGGTAGGCTAGTTCATCTTTTCCTTTTTTTTTTAATCTAATGATATAATACGGCGCTTGACCTTTGATTGTCCAATCTCCTTCTCTCCTCATGAGTTGTTGTATTGCTACTTTATTTCCAGACCGAAGAGATGCATTAAATATCATTTCTCTGCAGGCATTCCAAGTCCTATCTGAGTATTTGCAGTTATTAGATAGTTTTTCGGAGCTTTCAGCCATTCAAGAGATGAGTCGTGGAGTTGAGGTGAATATTCCACTGAGATTCGTCTATATATCTAATCTCGTGATCACCTTTATTTTTAGTTTTGATCGAAATGAAGCCTTTATCAGAATGTGCCAACATCTCTGCATAGACTTATTTCCTGTCATAATTCATTATTAGATGATTTGTGTTTTGTGCTTTTGTTGCTTATCCATTGTTCACGTATGTAATAGAAAGTTTAAATTTGAACTGTTTTCTTACAGGTTTGGTTGGCAAGAACCCTGCAAAAACTCGATTCACTGCTATTAGGAGTCTGCCAGGAGTTCAAGGAGGAGAATTATATAACTGTCAGTACATCAGTTCCTCCTTCTGAAATTGATGATTATTTTCCATTTGGTCTTTGAATTTAAGCAGACATAATGTTATCAAAATTACTATTATTTAAGCTATTTTTATTTGTTATTATTATATAAAGTTAATTTGTTCTATGGGCTGCTGTCCCTATGTGTTATTCCTGTTCTCTCTTCATTTTCTCATTTCCTCTCATTTGCATTGATGATTACTATTTGCATTAAAAAACTGACTCATTTGCATTGGTATTTTGGACTGAAAGGGAAGTTTGATAAACTTCTGGTTATGTTTTTGAGATTATGATTATGTCCTTTTGTCTTTTTTAAGATTATCTGTTATTTTTATCGGTAGTAGACATTACTTGTAGTTGTCTCACTTGGCTGTTGGCTAATTGATGGATTGTTATGATGCTTGACAGGTGGTTGATGCTTACGCTTTAATTGGAGATATCTCAGGTCTTGCTGAAAAGATACAAAGTTTCTTCATGCAGGAGGTTCTGTCAGTGACTCACTGTGTGTTGAAGAATATTGTGCAAGAGGTATGCTGGTATTAATAAGATTTATAAAGTATTTGAAATTCATATGACTAGTTGGATTAGTATTTTCAAATTCTAAGTTTCTTCAATTTGTTTCTTTATTAACTTATTGTTCTACAAAATTTGGTTTCTTCCCTCATAAAAGAACATGTTTATGTAGATAACTGATTGACTTTTGCAGGACCAGGAAGATCAAATGCAGAATAGCAGGTAATTTCTTTACAATTTAATTTTCCTTGTGTTCAACATGTAGCAGTTAAGCTTCTTCACCTTTGATTTATTCATAACACGTTTCCCCATTTCAGACTTACCTACAGTGATCTGTGTCTTCAGATCCCTGAATCTAAGTTCAGGCAGTGTTTGTTGAGAACTCTAGCTGTCTTATTCAGTTTGATGTGTTCCTATCATGAAATCATGATCTTTGAACTGGAAAACAAGGTAAGCTTGTATTCTTTCTGTCATTTGTTTTATTGCATGTTGTTTTTGGATCTTTTCTCAAGTCTTATCATTATCATTGGTATCACAAGGTGCTATCTCTAACAACTTGTTAATAATTTCAATTTTTTTTTTTCATCCATCTGCATTTTGACTAGACATATAATTTAAGCATTTTGTTTGTTGTTTCTACTAAATTATTTATAATTGAAGCATTAATGTTTTGGGCAATCTAGAGTTTGTGCATCAAATAAATCTGAGCAATCTATTTGAGAATTGACCAATCTATTTGAGAATTGAGCATTCTAAAATCTATCCAGAGCCTTTCAAAGCAAAAATTTCAAGCCTCTTTTTTGGTAAATGAATTAGAGGGTAGAAGTAATATGTTAATTGAAAATGTATACATTAGCATAAGCATATGATTCTTGTGTGTTAATTTCATTTTCAGTAAAAAGATAATGCATACATGTATGCCTTTTATAGTTGTAGTCGTTATTACTGGTTTAACAATGTAGTTGATTGATTAGTGTTGTTTTCAATCCGATGTTTTTTGTGCATTTGTTTTTCAACTTTAGTACATGAACATGTTACATCTTTGTAGCAGGATTGGCCATCCGAAGCATCAATTATGAAGCCAAGAGACGGTGACAACTCTTTGGATCATAAAGAGACCAAACAGAATGATTCAGTCACAAGAATTACATCTGATCCCGAAGGCACTAACGACTCTATGTCACAATCTATGGACAGAATGCCTACTCAGGAAGCTATCACCAGTGGGTCTACAGTGGACCATGTGGGAGCCACAAATTCCAATTACTCAGATTCTCAACATCATGTAGATAAGGCTAGGAATGATGTCTCTGAAGCATCAAGCAGTGGATCCCCTTGGTATCAGCTGCGGAAAGATGCTACTGCTTTTGTTTCACAAACCCTTCAACGGGGACGGAAGAATCTTTGGCAGCTTACTACAAGTCGAGTATCAGTGTTGCTCTCTTCTTCTGCAGTTGGTTCAATGAGCATTCATCAATTTTTGAAAAATTATGAAGATCTAAATGTATTCATTCTGGCTGGTGAAACCTTCTGTGGAGTTGAGGCAATTGAATTCAGGCAGAAGTTGAAGGTTGTCTGTGATAATTATTTTGCAGCATTTCATCGACAAAATGTTTATGTAAGTTATTATATATATATATATTTTTTTTTTCTGATGAAATGGCCCACTCTTTTTTGCATGTTTGTTATTTTTCTTTCATGGATTAATTGTTATAAGTATGACCTAGTTGGAGGTTTTCCTTGGCCTCTCTTTGTCTTTCTCCCAGCATTATTTATTCTTTCTTTTCTTCATTAGAAGTCCCTATTTTGGTCAGTGGAGTCTTTGCATAATACACTGAACAATTTGATTTATCAATTACTGGTCAACATTTTAATTTCTTAAATAATATCTGTATTATCAATTGCTTCTTTATTAGTTCTCTAATATTTTTATACCAATTAGTTTACATGCTTGAGTTGTCCAAAAAAAAAAAAATGGAAGAACAATAAAGATCTTCTTTTCTTTTTTAGGCTCTTAAGATGGTTTTGGAAAAGGAAAGTTGGCTGAAATTGCCACCAGATACAGCACAAGCAATTAGTTTTGCAGGACTTGTTGGGGATGGGGCGCCCTTGATCATTCCATCTGATGGCAACTCTAAGAATACCAGATTGCATCATTCAGATAAATCATCTAACTCAGTTGATTCTACTTCCAAGAAAAATGGATTTACAAGTTGGCTTCAAAATGGAAACCCATTTTCATTAAAGGCCGCTTCCAAAGAAGGCCATATTTCTCCTCCTCATAATGGAGCTATTTCAGGTGAATATGACGGACACATGAATTATGGTGATATGGTCTCTCCCCGAAATAGTGATGTCAGTCGTATGAACGGCACCCCTGTTTCAGAAGATGAAAATGAAGATCTACTTGCAGACTTTATTGATGAGGATAGCCAACTCCCAAGTCGAATTTCAAAGCCAAATCATTCAAGAATTAACTCTGTTCATTGGAAAAGTGATGATATTACTGCACAAACTGGATCATCTGTTTGTCTTCTGAGGTGAAATGTTGCTTAAGTGATTACTCCCTCCATCCATAAAGATAGACTCGCTATCTTTTTTCATCTGTCCGAAATTATAGTCTACTTTCCTTTTACCAGGATTATTAATTTTTTAATTTCTTAATATGCCTTTATTTAATGTGCATCTTTATCAACAAATATACCGTTAGAGTCACTAGTGTTGGTGGAATATTAATGATCTAATGTTAATGGAAGGGTATATTGGTAAAAGCAAAGCAAAAAATACTGTTTTAAGTATATTAACTATAACTTTCTTAATCTAGTTGAAAATGCAAGTAAGCCTATCTTTATGGAATGGAAGGAGTATAATTCTATGTTTAGAGTTTCTAACATTGTTTATTTGCATGTACATATTTTATTTAGCTTTATTTACTTATGCATATTAGGTCAATGGATAAATACGCAAGGCTCATGCAGAAACTAGGAATAGTCAATGTTGAGTTTTTTAAGGTATGCTTACATTTGTTGTCTAAATTTCTTGCTTACCTTTATTTGTTTGGCTTTAATGTCTTAGTGATACATTTATTTTTTCTCTAAATTATTTTCCCTGATTCAGTATATTATTGCAGGGGATATGCCAGTTGTTTGAGATTTTTTTCTACCATGTATTTGAAACATTTGGTCAGCAAGGAAAAGGTTTCTCTGACTCTGTCAATTGTAAGTATTTATTATCATAAATTCATGTTATAGGACAGATTTCTTCAATTTGATGCAGTATGGACTGATAATGCATACGTTATTTAGATCGGCTGAAGACGGCATTGTCGAGAATATCACAGGATTGTGACCAGTGGATAAAATCCCAGTCAACATCATTTTTGGCTTCATCTGCATCTTTGACTACATACATGCATGCAGATACTAGTCCTCAAAATCCTTTATCGGCTACATCTTTTGGTCTCAAGGTATCTGTGAAAATTCTGGCTATCAATTATTTTATCTGATTGTACTTCTAAACTGGTTATTAATTTTCCAGTCCTGTATCCTATCCAAGAGATCCTGGATAATATGTTCTTTTGTTTTATTGTTCTAGTTGAGTATTTGTCTTCAAGAAATTAGGCACACGCACATTCATCCGCCCTTTCCATTTTCTTAAGTTCATGTATTGGTTATGGCTTCACTAATTTTCAAATTAGTGGCACAGAGTATAAAACTTTTACAAAATAGGCAAGTTTATATCCAGTACTAGAACTAGAGTCCCAAGTAAACTGGAGTGTACCAATTACATGGTACCTCCTTGATTCGACAAACTATCAGTTGCTTATCATAAGTTTGGTTGTTTGAATCAGAAATGAAGCTTTCTGCTTTGTAACAATGCCAATGACTGATATGACCATTGTTTTTCAGGAAAGATGTGCAGCTGCTGATAATATATCTCTTGTTGCTCAAATATTGCACAGATCCAAAGCCCACCTTCAGTCAAGGCTTCTCCAAAATAATCCAGCTATAGTGGAGGATTTCTATGCACACTTGGTACATTCTTATTTCTGCTTGATGGGGTATTTAGCATCATTGGTAGTAGTTTGTTGGGATCTTGCAAAATTGGTGTGGACTTGCTTTTGATTGAATGTTTGGATTTTTGAATGCATTTTGGCTGGAATCTTATGATATGAAATATATTCTCATCGTAGTAATATTCTTATGGGACTCCTTAATTTTTGTTATGGCTTCTTTTTTGGTTAACAGTTATGTGTTGACAGGTGGATTCTGTACCAGATCTTAAAGAGCACATACATAGGACAACTGCAAGATTACTTTTACATATTAATGGGTAAGACCATAGAATATTTGTTCTGTGCAGTTTTAGGCTCTATTTGTCCAGTTTCATACACTTCCGAGACTTTTAATGTTATTTTGTAATTATTTTCTTGTTTGAGGTGAATTGTCTTTTTCCCCATCACTTCTACTTACACAATCAAATTGATATTCTTTTTAAAGCTAGTCCAATCTGCACTTTCAAGTACTAGTGCAGCTTATACCACACTGTTCAAACATTGTATAATTAACTATTAGAGGCTGAATATAAACTGAACAATGCAAGTCAAGCCTGTGTTGATGGCTTGCTACTATAATCTTTTTCATTGAGAGTTTGCTGCTTGATGAAAGTGCAATTTCATTTTGTATGCTCTTTTTTTCTAATAATTATTGTTACCTGGGTTATTTTATTTTACTTTACTGAGGAAGCAATTTTAGTAGGTATGTTGACCGGATAGCTAATGCGAAATGGGAAGTAAAAGAGCTTGGGCTGGAGCATAACGGGTTAGTTTTGATGCTTTTATTAATTTTATGTTATCATCTATTTTAATATTGACCATGTTGAGATTCAAATGTTGGCTAATGGTTGATTTCATATATCAAATATTTGCTTTTTTTGGCACTCAAGTTTGATGAGCAACAAAATCTAGCTATTGGATGAAACAAGGTCTTATGGTTTGTCTTATGAGCAACAAGGTCTTATAGTACATATGTCTATTTCCACAATTATTTGGTTTTATTGAAATGTTCTTGTTGAATTATACTTGGTTCCTTAATCTGTGACTGGCAATTTGAAGGTTTAACGTTTGTTTCTGTTTGCTTTACTTGGGGTTAAGTTTTTGTCACATGATTGTTTATGAGACCTATATCCGATGACATTAGTTGTTATTTTATACCTTCTGCTTAATCTTTTGCAACAAAATTCATCTTGTACCACATCAATTGCTTGTTATTATGGCTTTTTATGTTATTATGTTATAGATTTTTCCAAGTTAGCTGGCTTTTTATATTTGTGGATTATTTTCCTCTAATATATTTTTCTGCAAGCTGCAAGCTAGTTAGCAAATCAGTTTACTATGGATGTAATATTGGCAGGTATGTTGATTTGTTGCTAGGAGAATTTAAGCACTACAAAACTAGGCTTGCTCATGGGGGTATTCACAAGGAGGTAACGATGGTGTTGTGAACATCAGGCACTTTCCTTCAAAATTTTGAGTACTGAATTCATACTACATGTTCCTATATTATTATGTTAGTTGTCATTTACGTTTTATTAACATCCATGAGCTTTTACTTCTCTTTTGATCATATATATGCAAGGAATTCTGGGTATTTGCATGCATTTGCAAACAGGTAGATAAAATAAATAGAAAACACCTGACTGATTTGCAAGCTCTGTTTGTAAATATTTCAATCTCCATGATAATTGTCTGTGAGATATGTCTTGACCAATTGGCATGTTTATGCTGTTCTGCGATTCTGGTTTATGGGAAGCTGTTGTTGCCAGGTACCTAACAATATGTGAAATTTTGCATGATATTTTACTAAATAAGCTTCAGGGATAATGTACCCGAAAACAGTTTATTCATACAATCAAGGGGCTATTTACATCATAAATGGACTGTCCCTCTTCATGGCACAAGAAACTATGCATATAGGATTTTTTTTTTTTTTTAATGTGGCTTGAATTGAGCCTGTGTTAAAAACTCATGTTCAAGTTAGACGCAATGGAGAAAACCTTTTTGCTTGACTTTATCAGTGTGCAAAAATTGCAAATGATTAACCAACCTATGTTACTCTGTCTCTAGGTTCAGGACCTCCTTTTGGAGTATGGCCTTGAAATTGTGGTTGAAACTCTCATTGAAGGTCTATCACGGGTGAAGAGGTGCACTGATGAAGGCCGAGCTCTCATGTCACTGGATCTTCAGGTTTTCCCTTTCATTTACCCCTTGAACTGAGTTTGTGTTTTTCAATATTTCTATGTTTTTCAGCTGCTCATTTTTCAGCTTGTTAAAATTATTTTTCTTCCTTTCAGGTCTTGATAAATGGCCTGCAACATTTTGTCCCTGTCAACGTGAAGCCGAAGTTACAAATAGTTGAAACTTTCATCAAGGTAGGAGTGGGAATAATTAAGCTCAAATGGTTTTTAAGACTATATGGGTAGTGATAAAATAATTTTTAGTAGGTGTATAATTGAACAAAACTGATTAAAAATGCTAAATATAACACAAAAAAAGCTAAGTTGCAATTAGTCTTGTAGCTTCTCAAGTCAGTAAATTGATTTCCTGTTTAGAATGATAGATGCGATGCTGTTTTCTCATCTTATATTATCTTTCCTCCAATATTTTTGGACCTGCTTTATACGAATATTTGAGTGTTCTCATTCTTTCTCAACTTGCACAGGCTTACTACCTTCCAGAAACTGAGTATGTGCACTGGGCACGTGCTCACCCGGTAAGACAGCTCCGCACATCAGAAATGTCATCTATCTAGTATGACCTGTGAGCTTGTGTTCTAAATTTGACAGTTTCCGTTTTCCTTGCAGGAATACACAAAAAATCAAATTGTTGGATTGATCAACCTTGTTGCTACAATGAAAGGTTGGAAGAGGAAAACCAGGTTGGAAGTATTGGAAAAGATTGAATGAGCCGGTACGTAGCTTGGGACAGGCATATATATTAGGTTTCAGGTATATAAATTCTGCACTTAAAATTTTTCTTTTTTATTATTTTGGGAAATTTTTGGTTCATTGCATGAGTGATGTAAATTAGATAGAATTTTTAATCTCCCTTAATTATGTAGGGTTGTATATTTTGTAATATATATGATTTTCCCTATGTGGGAATATCAAATGTAATTTTGAATCACATCTTTTATGTGAAATAATGAGTTCATACCAAATTTTCAATTCCAAGAACTACGGCTACAATTTCAATTTGTATGAACAAAAGTGCAGTCTTTACTGTAATTGGAATAACAAGTATAAAAATTACAATTTCTGAATTTCATTTGTTGTTTTTGTTTATTTATTTATTTTCTAATGAATATGTCATGATCTCGGTTGCACGGTAAATTCCCAAAAACTGTGGGATTAAATACCTAAACTAGGACAAGTTATTTCAATAAATTGAGGTATGAGTATAAACTTTTGATCCTTTGCTCCATATATTATACTTAATGCTCTCCCTTCGTCTTTGAATGCAATTAAGTCTCCATTGTCATGGGCTATTTATCCTTTCTCAAAAAAGGAGGCTTGTATTTGTGATATTTTGTCCCACCTAATTCTGCAATGCAGACCCACTTGATCTGGCTCCTCTCCCTAAAAGACTAATTTGTTAGTGTACACTGCCCATGTTTATAAGGTTAAAATTTCTGTTACTACTTTTCAATGTGGAATTCGCGACGCCATTAACCGTATAGCTTGGATTATACCGTGAGATAGTTTTTCCATCTCAGCAAGTCTAATTGGAATAACGCTTCAATACGATAATAACATGTGGCAACATTCACGCTTAACGTGTAGTTTTTGGCATACGAGGTTAAGCTGAGGCCATGGCAGGTTCAATTTTTTGCTACGCAATTAAGGAATTTCTTTAGCTGTCACACCGAGGGGTGGTGGAACCCATTGATGTGGGGTCCCACCCTAGGTAGATACTAGGTAGCAGGTATTTCCTCCCTTCTAACATTAATAATTAATAGGTCATGATCTATAAGATCCTAATAAAGCGAAAATGTAATAAAGAAAGAAAGAAAGAAACGAGGACATTTTATTTTCTTTGAAACAAGATATCAATTCATAGCTTCAGATGTATTTCCGAAAAAAAAAATTCATAGCTTCAGATCTGTATCTGTGCATTTGTTGACATTGCCTCTGTAGAAATTGGTCTTGTTGCTGTGCTGTCACCTCTTCTAGCTAGAGATAGTTGCGGGTGATTGTGTTATCGCACCCACCATCTTTAATGAAATGCAGGGCTGATCCACTGGTACCTGCAATCAAATCCAAAAATGAGTTTTGCAAAAAGGAAAACACAGTATGACAATCTGGAAAACCGAGTTAAAATCTTAATAACCATCTCTACATAACATTTAAGAACAGAACATGTTCATCTTTTCCATGCCTGTCATAGGAGAAAGCCTTCTTCTTCTTCCTCTTCTTCTTCTTTCTACTGTTTTTCTGACACACTCATCAGTACTGTCTTTTCACCATCAATCGATTTGTCCACTGTTTTACTTTTCAACTCTTACGTAATTGCTTGTACATAATTTTCATGCAAAGTCTATGTATCAAAAAAAAAAAAAATTGAAAGACCATTGGCAATTCTTCTACTGTCCTTGCTGATTTTTTTTCCTGATTTTCCCACTTTCAATATGTTACACAGTCAATATGGTGGTACTATTCAGACGTCCCTATCAATGTTTATGAGTATAATGCTATCATTCCCTCTCCTAATTGATTTTTCACCTTTGTATTATAGGCATAATTTGCGCAAGAGACAGTTTTTTTCTTATAAAAAATCGACAATAAAATTTGAACCTTTCACTTTAGAATGTAGAAAAGTAGTAACTATTATATCATTTTCTCATTGACTATAAAAATTATTATTTTATAATAAGTAATTTGTGAGATTAAAAATTATTTTTGTTGTATAACTCAAAAAGTTTATGATTGAATTTCTAATGAATTAAAAAAATATTGAATTAAAATTAATAGTAATCATTAGGATATATTTGATGATTGAGATTGTTATGATAAGATGATTATTATTATTAATTGAACTTACAAAATGGCCAGCTCCAAGAATCCAATAGAAGTGCAGATTCTGATATGACTTGGTGAACCCTTTTACACCTTTATGTTCACCACAATGTAATGGAGTTCTATCTTTACTCAGAAATTTAGATCGCCCTTTCCACCTAAGCTTTTCAACCCATGATTCTGCTCCCTTTGTTGAACAAATAAGATCAAGCTACAACAACCCAAAAAAAAAATTTGCAGAAATATGATTTATTATAATTTCAATAATTAATTGTTCATCATGATAAGCTGTCCAATGATATCTTAACAAGAAAATTTAACATCACTCACTAACTTGGATCCAATTCATACCTGCCCATTATACACAGTCACATTCACCCCTTTAGCAAGAAGTTCATCAACCTGTGAAAGAATTTTATACATAAATTAACAAAAAAAAAGGTTGCAAGACTCCCCATTTTGTCCATAACCTTATAACAATCAATTGAATACTCATTAAGCAAGATAGAAATGGGGGTAGGATTCGAACCGCACTTTGGGGTGCTTTTTTAGCGCTTGATGCTGAACATTGCTTGAAAATTAAATGATAATCTAAAAAATTACCTCATTAATTCCTGGTTTCATAAAGTCACCTAACATTGCTTCAAAAACTTTATCTGCCTGTCCTCCCCATCTGTAAAGAACAGAATTATACTTCAATATTTTTTTTTGGCCTCACAAAAATAGCGTTTAGACAGCAATTGAACTTAATTGCTTGAGATAGAAGAAATTACAAGATACTCTTAGGGATAATCTTGAGCTTTTTTCTAATTAAAACATCCATTAAATGATCATTTTCACCATCACCATCACCACCAGGACTAGACCTCAAAGAATTCAGATATGTGGAGTATTTCTTGAATGCAGTTCGCTTATTAGTAAATAATGTGTTTGTTGTTGTTGAATCTGTCAAGGAGGATTCAGAATCTGTGCCTGAATCCAAAAGAAAATTATAGAAATCCTGCAACCAACCAAGAGGACAAAAATTTTCTTGGAAATCTTGAAATCTTAGATTGAAACAATAAATAATGCAACTAACAAAAATGAAAGAAAAGTTACCACATTGCCACTTCTAACTGAAATAGCATCTTGAAGTTCTCCCCAAGAAGTTGTTGCATTAAGATAGAGACCAGCTCTTATTTGATGCTTAACCTTCTGTACTATTCTGTTGGTTGAAGTGGTGATTGTTAAATACTGAAAACAATTCTACACTTTCTAGTATTATTACAACATATAGTGTATAATCTTATTTACTTGTTTGCAATCTTTAGACCATTAGTGTCAAGCCTTGACACATCTCTCAGAAGAGGACCCCATGAAAGCTAAAAAAGAAAATAAAGATTAAGATTAAAATTATGACTTAGTACTAGACCCAATGAAACATTTGAAAAAAAATGAATGTAAATAAGATCACTTGCCACAAAATCTTCAGGGGAAATCCAACTATCACCCAATGCCACTCCTAAATATCCAAAAATTCATTATAAGCTGTTAAAAAAATTTATGGTTACAAAAGAAATTAGTAGTAATAAAAAGAGTAAAAATTTAAATATATATATATATAATAAAATCCGATACTCAGCAGCTATAAGAACTCTAACTAATTCGGAACAAGTCAGATAGATTTTGTTCAATGCTACAACATCTATTTCTCCAAACATAATACTTGAATTCGAAACTTTATGAAAATTTAAACTTTTCACTAATTAAACTAATTGTTAAAATTTAAACATTTATCGTACACGAGATCTCATGCTTTGATAGTTTGATCCATATAGACCTATCCTACACAACACTGAGCCTTTATCAGAAAGTTTTTCTTCAACCTATCATTTATTATTATAATTACTTCCAAAGATCTTCTACATTCAATTACCTCCAAGTTTGAGCTTCAATTTCCCTGCCTCAATAGCCTTTACAAGTGACAATGCTAGAGGTACTGCAAACTTCCCTCCATAGGACTCTGCTACAATGTACAAGGGACTCTTATTTCCATTAAAAATCTTCTGCAACAATGTAGTCAAATCAGTTGCTGCCTCCACATCACTTTTCACCAACATATTCATATCCTCCACAAAACTGTATCCTGTTCCAACTGGACTGTCCTACATATTTTTCATCAAACAAAAAATCCCATTTTTCTTAATGTTGAAACTAACTCATCAATGCTAATAAAAAAAATAAAAATCAAGGAATCAATTGACGTATAGCGGAGTTACCACAAACAAGAGATCAGCTACTTGAAGCCATGTAGATTTTCTTGGCTTCAAATTAGTATCCAATGGACCAACCTCCTCAAAATTTCCTATACCAACACCTGATCCACCCTACATTACAAAACCATTTAAATTTCTTCAAAAATCGAAATTCACTTCAGATAATGAATTTTCAAAGAAAACTAAAATCTGGGTTTTTATCAAAGAAGCAATATTCATTAATTCATGCAGCTAACTACTTCAAATGAAATTGAATTGATACTTACTGGTCCTCCTTGTAGCCAAAGAATAGTAGGCCATGGTTTAGAGGGACTCTCAACTCTGTTAGGACTTCTGTAAAGCCACCAAAACATGTGTGCTTCTGAAAGAAACAGACACACACACAATCCAAGGTTATCCATGAGTTTCAAAACAATAAGAAAATTTTTAATCTCCAGAAATCATTTTTGCTTACTGGGTCTCACTTGAACATATCCCCATTCTTCAAATCCATCTTGTGTTTTTGTTACTATGTCTATTTCTCCATGAAGTAGATTAGGAAGAGCCAAGAAATGAAGAAAGTGAACAAAGAAAAGAAGGAAAAACTTTTCCATTCAAAAAAGAAGAGGAAAAGAAAAAAGCTTGATAGTACTCACTTCTCAATGTGGACATAAATGCACACAAAATGATATAATTAAAGGAAGAATCTTTTTTTTTTAATAATAATTTCTGACAGAATTTAACAAAAGAAGAGTCAAATGTTATGCTGATGAAATTTTAAGGTAAATCTTAACAGAGTATCTTTGCAGAAAAAGAATCAAAATCTGTTGCATAAAAGAAATAAAGTAAGGAAAAGAAGCTCTGCCATTTTTCTAGTTCAAAGCTTTTGCACATCAAAACAGAGGAAAATAAGAAAAAAAAAAGGAAGAGATGTAACAGTTATCGTAACAGAATGCAGTAAGATGCGCTTTAAAATCAAAAGAATCATGTTTTTGTTCATAGATATATCACTTGTTTTTTTCTTAGTTCACGAGTTTGAGTTTCACCATTCTGGTGTGATCATGTACTGAATTCATGATCTTTTTGATATGATAAAAGCAAAGTTTTTACTATTTGATTATTTAATTTTATCATTTGACCATAACTTAACATTTAAGATTTTTTTTTTTTTTTGAAATTTTTCAAATCAATTTTCAAACAATTTTAGAGCAAAGAGACAATGTTAAGCATTAGTGATACTAATGACACTTTTTACAATAGGACAAACTCATTATTTGATCCTCTAACTTATCGGATTTTTTGCAACTGATCTCTTATCTTCTATTTTGAAGAATTGAGTCTCCAACTTTAATTTTTTTTAATTTCATCATTTTTTCACTCAGAATGTCAAATTGATAATGTTGTCATCTTCTGTTGAGTCATAAAAGCACATATGAACAAAAAACATATTTAAACCAATTGTCAGAAACAAATAATTTACATCAACAGCTTGATGCAGCTCACAATCAACAGTGAAATTAAATTCAAATGATCAAGTTCACAACTAATAATTTGTTGAGATGTGCTTCTATAACTCAACAGAAAACGACTGCATCTTCAATTTTGCATTTTGAGTGGAAAAAATGATGAAATTAAAAAAAATAAAAGTTAGGAAACTCAATTCTTCAAAATAGAAAATAATGGACTAATTATAAAAAAATCCAATAAAATGGGAGACCAAATAATGGGTTTTGCCTTGTTATATGGCATGCTTGTTGTCTGTATGCATGTCCATGTATATTCATTCATACATGAGATGATAATTTTCAAGGCATATTACATCCGCAGTATTGTACTTGTATAAATTTATCATTTTATCTAATGTATTTTCAATTTTGCTAAATTAACACATTGACTTATTTGTAACCTCTCATATGAATACCTATTGCATTGTTGACAAGTCATGTGGAACGACAAGTCAGTACAAGCAGTAATAAAGTAATAAATTCATACAAATATATGAGGTAAAGTGGCAAATTCATACAACTATGGATGTTTATATAATATGCTATAAATTAGTTGAGGTATTAATTTTTCAAAATTGAAAATTTAAGGAATAAAATGATAAATTAATGTAAATTCAGATA